>CAUYPK010136628.1:0-100947 GCA_963574355.1 Loris lydekkerianus | reverse complement strand
CTATGAATGTAATCCACCATGCAGCCTCTCCATATCCTGTCTTAGGTTGTCCCCGCTTTGGGAATCTTACCCGTCATTGGTGCTATGGAGGGCAGTGAAGAATAATAGTTAGATTCTTGGTTAATGAGCCAGTGATATTGGCCCTCGACCTGATTTAACTGCCTCTAACCTTTTTTTGGGGATACAGGGCCCAAAGGTGAAGGGTAAATAAGGGTAGCAGGGGAAGAAGGTAGGGTGAAAAACAATGTAGGCCCGTCCACAGGGGATTTTCTAGAATTTCTTTACTCCAAGAAGATCTAGAAAAGAGAAGAAAATATTTTTTTTTTTTTTTTTTTTTTTTTTTTTGTTTGTTTGTTTAGCAGGCCGGAGCCAGGTTGGAAACCACCACCCCTGGCTCTTGTGGCCAGTGCCCTAACCACTGAGCTATGGGTGCCCGGCCAAGAGCTGAAATGGTTTTGCCTCTGTAGAAAATGATCCCGTGATGTAGTAGCTATTTCAGTAGAATTACTATCAGATTCTGCTTCTTAAAATTGTCAGTTTACAGAAAATTAACAGCTCCCTTCTCCTTCCATTTTTCATAATTTGTGAAGTCTAAAAAAATAGACCATGAAACTTCTCAGAATTATGTATAAAATGAGAATTAATGAGATTTCAATGAAAATAGGAATATTTTTATGTGACAAAAAGAGTCTCATCTAAAATTGAGATTTTAGAGATGTTTGCTGTGTTTGCTGAAGGGATTTATGTGCTCCTTTGCAGGTATTGACTGTCCTGGGCAGTTGAGGTTCTTGGAAGAGCAGTGTGTTAATGTTTTAGACTAAATCCTCATTAAGAAGAACATTCCTTCTCCCACCCCAGAAGACTAATCTTTGTGACTAGCTATTTTCTGACAGTTGTCTCTTTGTGGGTGGAACTGAAAAGACTGCATTGTATTCCTCACTGCATACACATTGTACAGCTAAACCACCATTATCTGACATTCTTATTTTTACCTTTCTCTTCTAGTGTTTGTACTTAAATGTCCTTAAAGAATCTTTCTTAAGTTTGCTGTACTTAAGAAATTATTTAGCAATCAAAAGAGAGCTGAATGTGACAACTTCCAATATTGCATTAACTATTCAGTATTGGCTTTCTCTGTGTTCATCATTTTAGTTCACATTTATTCAATATATTTTTTTCCCTTTGGTGTTATCTCTTGCCCTATAAACTGGCCATTAAGTGTGACTTTGACTAATCGTGATGCTTGCTCTGGGACTTGGAGTAAACCTCAAAAGCCACAGCAGCTGGAACGTTTCTGTGGCCTTGTTTTCTTGATAACCTCCAAGAAAATCTTTAGTCTGCTAACCAAAATAAATGTCAATGAAAATAAAGCACAGACCCGGCATTCTTATGAGGCTGATAAAAGAAAAAAAAAAAAAAAAAATACAGCAGTAAACATGACTGGTAACTTTTGCTGAACAGAATATGAAATAGTTACATAATTTCTCTTCCAAACTGTTCAATAGTAGAAAATAAAGGTTCAGAAGTCTATAAAAGATAACAAGTTTCTTGAAAGATATCAAAAAGCTTTGTTAACAAATTAAATAGCTCTAGATATGGTGCTAAAAAAAGTTTGGCGGTTGAGATATGTGTCCAAATTATGATGTATAGAAAAGGAGTGATAATAAATGCAAATCTAATTTTGATTCTGAAAACATTAGCTGGGTAAAATTGAGCCGGAATCATATAGTCATCTCACACCAAAGTCGCCATTTTATTTTTATAAGATGAAATCAGAAACAGCAAGAATCTTCAAAAGTCAAGAATCTTCAAAAGTCCTTGGAAAGTGACATGTATGTGTTGGGTATTGACCGCCCGGTATTTATTAATTGCTGTTTCGTCGCGACCTGGCTTACCAAGATCAGGACTGGGTACTGTTTCCCCTATTGTGATGTGTGGAGGCAGTTTCCCATTTGCTTTGCTTTGTTGCCTCCAGAGTCTGATTACTCTCAGGGGCACTATATTTGTTCAAACTGTGAAAATGAGTAGAAGGGAAAATTGGAGCTACTGGCAAGTTTACTGTTTCTAATTATTCATGTGCTTTTTGTTTTTCTACAGAAAAAAAAAAATGGATGTTTATTTGTATGACAGTCCATGTAACACCACAGTTTCCTGTATGAGGCTGTGTGATGAGGCTATCTGATGTGCATACGGGTTTCACAATGACATCCCATGTTTTAGCAAACTTGGCATATTTAGAACTTATGAGATGATGACATTTCTGGAAAGTTTTACCAAGTAGTTTTACAGCTTTTCTTTTGTATTTAAGGTGACGACCCTTGTCAACACAAGCAACAAAGGTCCATCTGGTAAAAAGAAAGGGAGGTCAAAGAAAGCCCATGTGCTGGCTGCGTCTGTCGAGCAAGCCACTCAGAACTTCTTGGAAAAGGGGGAACAGATTGCTAAGGAGAGTCAAGATCTCAAAGAAGAGTTGGTGGCTGCTGTAGAGGATGTTCGCAAACAAGGTAGGCAAGATAATGTTGTGCAAGAGGGAGGTAGGTTGATGTGCAAACAATGGGTGTTTCTCTAGAGTTAGTGGTGTTTACTCAAAGAAATAGTGTTACTACATATTTTTTATTCTCTGTTTACACTAGTCATTTTTAATGTTTGCTGGAATGTTTGGATACACAAATAGAGCTATTTTTTGTTGTTGTAGTATAGCACTGCTCAGCTGCATGCCTGATGTTACTTCAAAACCTGCAAGTTAGTTTTCCCTTGGTAGATGAAACACAGATTCATGTCAAATGCAGGCTTTCGGGGGGACTGGATAGGAAGATCTCATTCTTACAGAGTCACTGAATACTCAAGATTTAAAGGATGAAGGGGAAGAAGAATATAAAGTCACATAAGAAAATTATTGTTTGCTATGATTCCCAAATCTATATTTTCAGCCCACAGCTTTCATCACAAAGCTAACTAGCTATCAGACCATTCATTTAAACATTTAAAAATGTTTGTTTGTAGTAAAATACAAACATAAAATCTTAACTATTTTTAAGTATGCAGTTCAATAGTGTTAAGTGTGTTCACATCTCCAGAGCAGCTCATCTCCAGAACTTTTTCATCTTGCATGACTGAAACTTTATACCATTAAACAACTCCCTTTATCCCCTTCCTCAAGACCCCGGCACTCACCATTCTACTTTTTTCTTCTGTATGCTTCACTACTCTAAGTACATCATGTAATGTGTTAGCTGTTTGTGACTTGCTTCTTTCACTCAGCATAATGTCTTCAGGGTTCACACACGTTGTAGCATGCATCAGAATTTCTTTCCTGTTCAGAACTGAATAATATTTCATTGTATATATATATGCCATATTTTGTTTATTCCTTCCAAAGGAATGGGCATTTGAGTTGATTTCACTTTTTGGCTCTTGTGAATAATACCACTGTGAACATAGATGTAAAAATATCTCTTTGGTATCATGCTTTTAGTTCTTTTGGATGTATACCCAGAAGTGATATTGCTGGATCGTATGGTAATTGCATTTTTAATTTTTGAGGAAGCTCCATGCTGTTTTTCATAGTGGCTGCATTATTTTATGCTCCTACTAACAGTGCACAGGGCTCCAATTTCTCCACATCCTCACCAATACTTACTCGTTTTTTGGATAGTATCCATCATAATTGTTGTGAGATGGTATCTCATTATGGATGTGATTTCAATTTCCCTAATGATTAGTTATGTTGACCAGCTTTCTATATGCATCTTAGGTATTTGTACGTCTTCCTTGGAAAAATGTTTCAAGTCCTTTGCCCATTTCTTAGTCAAGATGTTTGGTTTTGTTGTTGTTGAGTTGTAGGAATTCTATGTATAGTCTGGAGGTTCTTACCTAATCTGATAGTGATTTGCGAAGACTTGCTCCCTCTTCATAGGTAAACTTTTCAATCTCTTGTGTCCTCTGATGCACAGAATTTTAAATTTTTGGCATGGTTCTATTCAATATCTTTAGTTGAAAGTTCTAAGGACCATGAAAGTCATAACAGACACCTACTCTGCAGCTCAGTCTCCCTTCCAGATTTCCTATTTTGGAGAATGTCACGCATGCCTATTGAGTTGCCCATTGCGTGAATCTTGGTATCACTCTTGTTACTCCTCTTTCTTTCCAAATGCAGTCTATTATAAAGTCCCATAGATATTAACTCCTAAGTATCCGCTTAAGAAACTACTTCCTCCTCAGTTGTTCAAAAGCATTCTGATGCACCCTCAGCTCCAGGGCTTTAAACCTGCTGTTCCTTTTCACACAGTTCAGGATGACTCATTCCGCACACCCCAGCTCAAAGAGCACCTTCTCAGGGAAGTTGTCTCTGACACTTCTGTTGTCCTTCTTCATGGATCTCTGCCTTGCCACTTTTCATAGGATAATTAAATATCTGTGATATGAATTTCTTTCCTCTCACACTATAAATTAAGGATGGCGGAAAGCAAACTGTATCCCTTTGCTGGTCATTGATTTGCAATGCCTGCTACATGTAAGATTTCATTAAATACCGTATATACTCGAGTATAAGCCGAGTTTTTTTGGCACAAAATTTGTGCCGACAAACCCGAACTCGGCACAAATTTTGTGCTGAAAAAACTCGGCTTATACTCGAGTATATATGGTATTTGTTGAATGAATGAACAAATAGGTAAATGAGTGGTCTGTTCTATTCTTCTTGCAAATCTGCCACGTTTTTGATTCACAGCTGAATATTTAGAGGCTGGAAATACCTACCCTTCTTTTCAACACCAGCCTCTATTATTCATCATACAGTTATTTTCCCCAACAGATACTTTCACTTACATTACACTAATGTAAATTTGCTAGTTTAATTTGAAACGTTAAATGTGCCATATTTCATATTTGTGAATGGAGTGTATTTCTGTATATCTTTTGGTAAGTTGAAATCTATGCAGTTTCAAGTGCATTTGAAAACTGATATTCCTTCTAATTGTAAGTGGACACCTGTTTGTTTCTGTGCATCTGTAGTTTGGACAGTTGGTTTGAGTTTTATTGTTTGGTTTTTTTTTTGTTACTGGTGGTTTTTTTAAGTTGACTGACATATAATACACCACATACATTGAAATTTGCATAGTTCCATAAGCTTTGAGCACTGTATACATCCACAAAACCATCTTTGCAATCAAGGGGGCATGATGGAGAGAGCTCTGGCTGGTTTCTGAGCTTCTCTCTCAAAGCATTTATCTTTTATGGTGAGAAATTTTCCTGCTTAGTTTCAACAACCATTTTTAGGCTTTCCTTTTCTTTTTCTTTTTTTTTTTTTTTCCAAGTAAGTGAGTTTTTATACATGCTATGGAAATTAATGTTTTAGTTTTCTTAAATCTTATGTGAAATGGTGTTTTGTGGGGATGATAAGCAGCATAGTTCTTGGCCAGTTCTATCTTAGGGCTATGAAAGTTAGAAATTTATAAAGATGGTAATTTAGGATAGCTAACAATGGTTGCGCTTCTAGGCGATATTTTAAGCTTGTTTTCTTTCTTGCTGCAGAAAAATCAGACATGATGCCTGTGTGTAACCTGTATAAAGTTCCGGTGCCCCACCTGTTGCTGAACAGTGTCAAATGCAAAGACACATTAGTATAGTAAGCAAAATAGCAGCAACGGAAATTACTGGTAGAAAGCTTTGAGATTCCTTTTGCTTCTTTCCCTCCCCAGCCTCTCCGTCCACTCTCAGTGCTCGTCAGCTGTGAGTCCTGCCTCTCCCTCCTGACAACAAAGCCCACAGTGTCTTGTTTGAATCTGTTGCCCACAGGTTCTCTTATCTCCTTCCTTATCCTTCTCCAGCTCAGCTCCTTCTTATGTTGTCTCTTTAGTCTATCTAAAAATTGGGCTTTACCCAGTTTTTCTGTCTCCCCATTACCCAGATTTTATTCACCAGGGAGAGGTTGACTGAATCAGAGAAAGACTGGACCCCAGACAGATTAGTTAGGTATGAATTCAGTAGCCCAGGAAACAGAACACAGCACATTACTTTGAGGGTCCAGGATTGAGGTGGTGGCAATGGCAACAGAAATAAGGAACTAAGTATTTTGATTTCTGTCAACTTATAGTATAACCTTAAGTCTGATAGCATGATGCCTCCAGATTTGTTCTTATTTCATGGAATTGTGTTGGCTATTTGGAGTTTTTTCTGATTCCATGCAAAACCTAGAACTATCTTTTAAAGATATTCAGGGTATGCCATTGGTGTTTTAATGAGGATTGCATAAAATCTGCAGATTGCTTTGGGTAGTATAGGCATTTTAACAGTGTGGCTTCTTCCCAGCCATGAGCACGGTGTGTCTTTCCATCTGTTAACATCCTGTGCTATTTTGTTCATCGGCGTTCTGTAGTTCTCTCTGTAGAGATCCTTCACATCCTTTGTTACGTTCATACAACTCCAATGTATTTCATTTTCTTTGGTGCTATTGGGAAGGGCATTATCTTTTTTATTTGCTTGTTAGCTTGCATATTATTGGCATAGATGAAAGGCTACTGCTATGTGAATATTAATTAAATTCCAGAATCTGAGAGGGAGGTTGGTGGATTCTTTCCCAGCAGGAACAGTGCGTGTGTATAAGGCACATCTCCTGGGTGAATGACACAACTACAACCTGGACTGTACCTTACAAATGTAAACAATGTAACCCAACTGGATGTACCCTCATATTAACCTGAAATTTAAAAGAAAGAAATGAAATGTTATAGGAATATGTTGTCCCAATGTTCTAATTTGGACAATTGGAAGGAAAACCTCAGCATAGAGGATGGATATGACATGCTCTTTATTGAGCTCCAGCAGCAGGTAAGTGACATGGGAGGTCCTCCCATATCCAGCTCCTGGCTGCCAGGGAGATAGGCTACATGGAATGTCTACATTCCGTGATCCACAATCCACAATCTGTACAAGGGGAAGGTCCTAGGCATCCTTATACCCAGGGGGACAAAAGTGGCACCATGCCAAACAGCTACAACATAAGCGTGATTGTACATAGTTGTGGTTATCTAAAAGCACAGACAGCCTTCTATCCCACCTGTTCAGGGGTATGGCCGGGAGAGCCCAGACATCCTTATCTCATCCCACACCCACAGCCATGGGCTAGGAAGCCAAAACATCTATATATGTCCCTACAAGATTGCAAAGACAAATAAAAGATTTTCCAATATATTGAAGAAGAAAGATAAGAATCAAAATTCGTTTTATGTTTTTTTGATCCTGGGCAACTTAATTGAGAATGCTAAAAGGCTGAGAAAGATAGGGCAGAGAGTATAATTTTGATTTCAAACTGATGAATGAGTTGGACTTCCTCACAGTTGGCTAAAGCTTTGACAATGGAACTTTGGGGACAGAGAGAAATTTGGAAGTCTTTCAAGTTGATAAATGAAGCTCTCTGTGACAGGGCTTTCTTTAAGCACTTGCCAATAGATACAGAAGAATAAAGGGATAAAGGTATAGTTTTGGAAGAAAAGCCAAAATAGGAGTAGAAAATGAAATAGAAATAAATCAGAGAGGGAAAGCAGGCGCTGAAATGTGGCCAGTGTAGAAAGAAAGAATCTGGAAAACCAATGTGATAGGCTATTTTGTAAAGGAGACAGTAATCAATCTAGAGTCCAGGACATTGTTGTAATCGTATCAAACTCTTCTGAGATTGTGGCAGATGAGTATTGAGAAAATGATTTGGATTTTGCCAGAAAGGTGTCATTAATTACATTCAAAAGTGCATTTTCAGGAAGCAAAAAGGGCAATAGGTAAACAAAAAGAAGGAATAGATGCTAAAAGAATAAAATAGAGGGTGAAGTAATTGTTGTAGGTTAAAAAGCTAACAAGACCTTTCTTTAGTCATAAATCCAATACATACTGCATAGACGTCTTTTCGGACCTTGCAAGTTGTCTGGTACTCAGCTGAGAGTCCATGTTTAGTATTCTGTTTCTATTTTTGGAGCCTGGCACAATTCCTGCATGTTGTGGACACCTGAGTTTTACTTCAGAAGATTGTCACAGAGTGAAAACAGAAATAGAAGAGTAACAGTAGGGAACCATTAATCCTTAACAAAGAATATAATCATTTGCTTGTTTGCTTATTTTTTCCAAACTGCGCTAAAAAGTATCAGACCATATCTAAAGAGAGGAGCCACAGTTGTAGATACAAAGGAAAAAGGCTTGGGTTGTATGAAGTAGTGCAGAAGGGACATCTCTTTATCTGGAAAGCAGGTAGGGAGAAGAGACAATCCTACCAATGTTCTGTAGAAAACAAACCAAAGCAGATTGGATGAAATGATCTCTCTTATTTTGAACAAAGATAGAAGTGATTTGAATAGGCCATGGATAGCGGATATTTGACTACTGTTGGAGATGTTTTCATATTTTTGTAGGTTACTGGCACTTGTGCGCATATCTCCCATGCATTTTTAAGAGATTTTATTTATTGAATGAAGTTATTACTGTCCTTCCTTGGATGCAGCTGAAAATGCCAATTTATAACAGACTTAATCATCTAATCATTTTTTATGTAATTTGTTTATTTGATGGGTAACTGCATCTGCCATAAATGTAATGTTCAAATATTGTGTTTGTGAATCTATTTCAATTTGAAATGGGTCCAAAAGCTGTGCTTAGAAAGATAGGCACCCTTTTTCATGTTTGCCCAGTAAGCAGATCTATTTAATGGTATAATACAATGTTGGTTCTTTGCCCTAAGACCTATAGTCCATCCTTAAAACTTCTCTTCTGCCATCTGATGATTATATTTTGACATCCTCTTAAACTATGGAGAAGTTGCTTAGTGTTCCTACCTTCAACTGAAAATAGCATTTTCAGATTGCCTGATCTCTGTCTGGGTGATTAAAAGCAAAATAATAAAAATGTGACCCTACCACCAAGATGTGTCAGGTCAGTGTGCAGACAGAGCGGTATTTAGCTCTATGAGATAGAGGACTCATGGGCCAAACATATAAGAGGTGCCGATGAAAAAGGTGGCTTCTTCACGGAGTAATCTCCTAAATCAAAGTGATCACCAGGGCAGCTCCTGTGGCTCAAAGGAGTAGGGCGCCGGAGGTGGTGGGTTCAAACCCAGCCCCGGCCAAAACTACAAAAAAAAAAAAAAGAAAGAAAGTGCCAGCATTAAAATCAAAGTGATTGCCAAGCTAGTCACTGCACACATGCAGTCTTGTCTTTTGTCCTTTTTATTTTTTTTATTTTTTTTAATGGTTTTGAGACAAAATCTCACATGGTTGTCCTGGGTAAAGTGCTGTGGTATCATCATAGCTCACAGCAACCTCAGTCTCTTGGGCTCAGGAAATTCTTTTACAGGCACCTACCATGACGCTTGGCTAGTTTTTCTATTTTTAGTAGAGAAGGGTCTTGGTCTTGCTGAGGCTGAACTTGAACTGAGCTCAAGCAATCCATCCTGCCTCCGCCTCCCAGAATATTGAGATGACAGGTGTGAGCCACAGCACCCTGCCTTGTCTGTTTTGATATAACTGTAAATATTACATAGTGATATTATTTTTTGAGTTACATTATTTTATTTTTACCCAATCAAGGTTGAACAATGGGCTAATACAGAGAGTATAAGACTGAGAAAAAGTAACAGGGTGAGAGAAACGTGTCCTTCACTTCTCTGAGAAGAACCTTTACCTTACCTTCCGATGGTCTGGTGGCTCATCCCATTCATACCCACTTTGGTGGTGTGGTTGAATGAGCAGTTTCAAAGAAAACAAAACAAAACAGATTCATTTGATACTAGCAATGTGAACTCTTCAGCTGAGAGTGGGTGAGAGGCTATTTCCCTGACCAGGAAGCTCCTACTGTCACAGCGTCCTGCCCTTCCCGTCCAGTATGTGAAGGAATGTGCAGTGCAGGGAGGGTGGTGTGTCCTCGCTCCCATAGCACTTTGCCCAGGGCTCAGGGTCAAGCTTGGGCGTTTCCAGGATTCTGATACTCACTCCTCTGTGTGTCCTTTCTCTCAAGGACCCCTGGCTTTATGACTCTACTGTGGTTACTCTGGATGCTTCAGTCTCCCAGGACACCAGACTTCCTCTCTTGTGCCTTCTGCTGACACTCCTGGCTGCTACCTGACTCCCCTTGTATGGATGGGTTACTGTGTTCTAGTTTGGGCTCCTTTTGTTCTTAGGGTGAGATTTTATTCCTGTGCAGAGGGGGCAAGCCTCCACTGAAGAAGAGCACTTTTGGGGAAGAAAATAAAATAATTCTAGGAAAGAAAATGGGGATATGAGAGGCAAATCTTAGCCAAGAGAGGGAAAAAGAATTTATTTCTCTCTATTGGTCTCACTGCTCTTGCCTAGACCTTGTTGTATGTATATACTTTTTTTTTATTTTTTTAAAATTTCAGAATATTATTGGTATATATATGTTTTGGTTACATGATTTGCTTTTGTACATTTTAATTCAAAGTTACAGGGGTGCCCTTCACCCAGAATGTGTGCGTTAAACCAGTTTGGTGTGAATTACTTTTTGAAAATGATACTATTCAAGTAATATTAATATAATATAGTACATGTGTCCTAGATTCAGCAAGGGCAGACTTTGAAGTTGGAACAATGGGTCTTTCTTCAGTCTGGCCCTTCAGCTGAGCCTGGGATCTGGTGATGCTCACCCGACACCATGTGGCTGCTCACTGCCCCTCTCATGGTGCCACCTCCTCTTCCTTAGATAAGAGCTTCTCAGAGTGAAGATCATAGACCATCTGTTTCAGAATCCCCTGGGTGGGGATGGGAGGAGCCCATAAAAATTCATATTCCTAGGCCTAGCCATCATTCTAGATTCAGTATGTCTGGAGTGACCCTGGAAATTTTTATTTCTAGATAGCATTCCAGTGAATCTCATGCTTCAAAATTTTGAGAGTCAATAATAGCCTAAGTTTAATACATCACTATGGACATCACCTTAATTAGTTTAGCTCTTTTTTTTCTACTGAAAAGGAGGCATCCAGTATAAGAGTATACTTAATTTTCAGAAGCTTACAACAGAAGCTTGAATCAATAAGCAAAACCTAGTGATATGTACAAGGACAAAAAGGTAAAAAGAGGAATGATGTGAAAATATCATGAGGAGAACAGTGCATGCATGTGAAAATGTC
Organism: Loris lydekkerianus; assembly: GCA_963574355.1. Lineage (NCBI taxonomy): Eukaryota > Metazoa > Chordata > Mammalia > Primates > Lorisidae > Loris > Loris lydekkerianus. Next base: position 89,825 of record CAUYPK010136628.1, on the reverse strand, counting down.
ATGTACTTAAGATTCACTTTAGTGCACGTTTTAGCATTTGTAGTAGTTTCAACTGTTGTGTATTTTCTTAAAGAAAATGTATTTGTATGACAAAGTTTGCCTTAGTTGAGGGCCTGGGAGCATTTCAGGTCACCACAGAACCTTGTGTGTGGCTTTTCTTGCAAGAGATTGGAAGATAATGGCAGACTATTTTTTCACCTGAACTCTTTTTCTGGAGCTCTTGTCTTTTGAAAATGCTGATATTTTTCAGAAATAACAATAGCAACAATAGTCCCATTTACTGATGGCCACTCCATTCATAAGATGCTTCCTATACTTCTCTCAAAGTCATTCTGTTTGTTGTTTGAAGTATTATTATCCACATGTTGCATAATATGATATTTTCATGTACATTGATTGACTAATTCTACAATTTTTTTTTAGTGTCTACTATACACAGGCACTATTTTGGGTGCTGGGAATATAGAATAAAGAAAACACACATTCCCTGCCTATAGGATCATTATATTTTGAGATGAAACAGACAAGTGAGTAAAATGTTAATAAGCAGGGTGATGATTCCAAGCTCTATAAATATGTGCAATTTTAAAATGAAAGAGCCAAAAGCATGAAAAAGGATACGTGAAGAAGAAATTGATAAGTTGAACTTACACTTTTAAAAACTTTTGCTCTGCAAAAGATAATGCTAAGAGAATTAAGGTAAGGCATAGAGTTGGAAAAAATATTTGTAAATTACATAGCTGAGGAAGGACTTGTATCTATTAATATAATTTACAAAATAACTCTTCAAGTTCAATAAGATAATGAACATTCCAATGAAAAAATGGGGGAAAGAGTGGAAGAGACTCCTCAGCAAAGAAAATACACAGATGGCAAACAAGCTTACGGAACCATGTTCAGCATTGTTTGTAATGGAGGAAATGCAAATTGAGCAACAAGAGATTTTACTACATACTGAGTAAAAACACAAAAGTACCTACAAGTTACAATACCAAATGCTGGCAAGATGGAGAGTAACCGGAGTTCTTATTCATTTTGGATGCAAGATGATACAGCCACTTGGGATGACGGTTTGTCAGGGTTTTTTTTTTAAAAAAAAACTAAAGATAGAATTCCTTTACAATCCAGTAATAACAATCCTAGGTATTTATCCCACTAATTTGAAAACTTACATCTACATGACATCACCTACCCAATACCATTTTTTAAATGTTTTATTTTAGAATAATTTTAGATTTTTAGAAAATTTGCAAAACAGTACAAAAAACTATCACCTACTCCACACCCAGTTTCAGCTGTCATTAACATCTGACATTATTATGGTATTTTGTCACAATTAATGAACCAATATTGCTGGATTATTAATTGAGATGAACACAATAGTAAAAAAAACTTGCAAACCTTTTTGCTGATATGCTTAGCAAAATGGCAAGAGCAAACACAGTGTGAATGCTGAACTATTCTTATTCTTAAGCTGACTTGCAAAGAATCGTGAATTATATCTCTGTATGAATAAAAATCAGAAATCTAGTTTAGAAGATTGCCAATTCAGGACTGTTTCCTTTAATACTCTTTATTGAGATCTAAACTTGTCAGTCTAAGTAAAGCTGTTCTTGCCTTCACAGAAAATATTTAAAGAGGCGAACAAGGATATACAAAGCACAGAAAGGAAGAAAAAAAATCCCTGGAAAAGAAAAAAAGACAAGTAAGGTCGGAGACTCAAGAGAAGCCAGGAAAGTGGCTAAGGAGCATGTATGTTAATGTCAAAGCATCTTGGAGAGACCCCGCCACCTGAGGGCACATCTGCAGGAGGCTTATGAGGGGTGGAATTGGCTTTGCAGAGGACTAGGGTTCAAATTCCAACTCTGTAATTTTTATGGTGCCTATGTCCCGCAACTTGAGCAAGTTTCTTGTCCTTTCTGCACCAGTATTTTCATGAGTTCCTTGAGAATCATCATACACTCACTCCTAGGACTGTTATGAAAAGCAGATGACAGGATGCAGGAAAAGTGCTTAGCAGCAGACCTAGCACACTGCGGGCTTGAACAACCCAGTCAGTGGTCATAGCCTTTATCATTCCCATCTCTATTGTTACTCTTGCTACAATTGGGCAACGGATTGGCTGTTAGGCTAGCTCATGGATCAGTTTTAAAGTTTATGACAATATGATATTTCTAATCACAAAATGATCTTTCAGGTAGATCATAAAATCACCCTACTTCATTTGTAATTCACCTTGTTTTAAGGAAAATCCCTTAAAAGGAACATTTGCTTCCAATCATACCAAAAAGAATTGTTGGTTATTACCACATAATGTTAAAGAAACTGGGTGATCAAGCATTTCCTCTTCAATGGCTAAATTCAATCCCAAATACATTTGACATAAATATCTTGAATGAAAATAGGATAAGATTTTTCAAAATGAAGCTAAGTCACCGATGCTTCCCTAATTATGACATATGTCATTCACTCGATGCAAACCAGTCTTCATTAGCTCTGGACCCCTCTGAACCTGAGACTGAGTGGGCATGCTTCTACATGCAACTCTGCCTTTGAAAAGAAAATCAGTGGGGCAAGGGAAAAGTATCTGAAACAATACTGAATCTTGCTAAGTGCCTGATAATAAAAGATCCCAGAGGACCAGCCCTCTGGAGTGACTTGTAAGCAAGATGAACACATCAGACCATATAATAAATTATGGAGATGCACTTTGGGCTTGTGGGGCTAAGGAAATATCTCAGTCAGTAGAAGCTGATAATGAACTTCCTGTTAAAGTAGATAGAAATGCAGAGATAGCAAAGGTAGGAGATGAACTATCTCTTTTTAAACAGAGAGTCAAAATGCCTGACAATTATGCCCACTTTTGTGTTCCCCAATTCTAAAAATAATGAAGAGTTGCTTCTCTCAAAGACTCATCCCTCTACTGGAGCTTTTGTTCCCTCCCCCTTACACCTTTTGAAGGACGCTGCTTGGATGATCATCCTAACTTTAAGTTATCAGTTTTTTCCTTTCTACTGGAACAGGACAAACAGCACATCCACATAATATATAAAAACAAATAGAAAATTTTACCTGATTGCAAACCTCCTCTAACAACTGATCCAAATTTCTGCTTCTTTTAATCAAAACTTCACAAGAATAATTCATGCTTATTCATTTATTTTCCATACCTCACGGTCATTTACCATCTTTTCATTGTACAATAATAATTTATGCAAAACACATGAAGGGTAACAAGGATCCCCGTGGACTTATCCCCCTGCTTAGGCCATAAAACTGCTAAGCAAGAAGTTGAGCTCCTTGCTCCTCCATCTGTATTTACTTCCTCCCTTTCCCATGGCCTGTCCTTGTCTAGAGAGTCACAGTCCTGCATTTGGTGACCAGATTTCCCGTGCATTTTCCCCACAATTTTATTATAAAAATAATAAAATTGCCTGAAAGCAAATTTGAAAACATTTTACAGGGAATGTCTGTACTGCAAAACCACCATCTAAATCTGCTATTAACACTTTGATACTCTTGCTCTGTCATAAGTCTGTTTGCCAGAAGTTTTAAAAATAAATTTGCTTCTTGTGAATGGTCATGTTCCCACCCATCCCTTTCTGGCTCTCAAAGTTATCAGTCCATGGGACATGCTCTGGTCTGAGGCATCAGATTTGACTTTTGGTCACTTCTGGGCACTTTTCTCTCTAAATCTTTACTTAACCTCTCAATAGCATCATGTATTGTTGAGTACCACCCCTGCCCCTGGGTCACCCCCTTTTCTTGTCTATCTTCCATTCTGCAGTAGCTCCTTTTCCTTCTACTTCTTTCTGGTCTCATATAGTTTTGGGGATTCTGAAAATTGGAATTTCCTAGGGCTCAGACCTGGACTTGCTTTCTTTCGTCCTTCGTATCTTTTTTTTTTTTTTTTTTTTCCTATCAATTACTTCACTTTATATACCAACAATAACAAAGTGCTTTCTACTTCTCGGCCTTGGCTGTAGCTACATCTATTTAATATTAATAGATATCAACATTGTAACTATTAATACTCTCCCAAAATACTCTCCCTCATTTTTATTTCCTCCTTTAGAGATGGAACTAAAAACCCAGTTGCTTAATTCAATAGTGCTAGAATTATACTTTATTCCTTTTTGTTCCTTATTCCTTGAATCCAAAGCAAGAAGTTAATTTGTCAGCTAAGCTCTAAAGTACACATTAAATCTATTCATTGTAAGGCAGTATAGCACTGTTATTAAGAGCAGTTTGTAGAAATAGACAGCATACATTTGAAACTTGACTCCATCATTTATTAACTAGGTGATGATGGATAAATCATTTAATCTCCTGTAGATCTCAGTTTTATCACCTGAAAAATGGGACTAACAATACCTAGAACCTATATTATATATGGAGTGATTGTTCAGACAGGTCACTTAAATTGGTAACTGATGCATAGGAAACATTTAAATGCTAATTAAAGACATTTGCTCAGAAAGATCTTTCCTTATCTCTCCATAAAGAACAAGGTAAGAAGATAAGAAACACAGTGGAACCTCTGTAAATTGATCACCCAAGAAACTGTAACACACTAGTCAACCTATGGTGGTGGTCAACATAAGAAACTAGGCCTACTGTATGATACATGCATGTTGGGCATGTCTAGTCTGTGAAAATTTGGTCAACTTAAGGAGATTGTCAGTCTAAGGAGCTGGCCAACTATGGAGGTTCTACTAAAAGATTTATTTTAAGAAATTTGTTCATGCAGTTGTGAGAGTTAAGTCCAAAATCTGTAAGGCTTTCTAGAAGGCTAAAAACGCAGGCAAGAGTTCTTGCTACAGTCTTGAATTTCTTCTTCTTTAGCAGGCCTTCCAACAGGTTAGACGAGATTCACTCATATTATCAAGAATAATCTCCTTTAAGGAGATGCTAGCTATATCCACTAATGCCTAAAAAACAATACCTAGATTAGTCTTTGATTACATAACTTAGACATGGCCAAATTGACATATTAAACCATTATAATAGGTAATAATTAGTAAGTGATTCCTTGCCCATTTGAAATAATTACACAGAGATAAAAGTACACCTCTTTTTTTCCCCTAAACTTCCATTACACAATGCAGCGTTTATGACCTTGCTTTTAGAAATAGGTTGCCTGTTGGTGCTTTTAAAGACATGACTTTTCCTTCTTAAAACTAGAAGATAAGCAGAAAAGCTATTTTTTTTTTTTTTTTTTTTTAGACAGAGTCTTACTTTGTCACCCTTGGTAGAGTGCTATGGCATCACAGCTAACAGCAACCTCCAACTCCTGAACTTAGGCAATTCCCTTGCCTCAGTCTCCCAAGTATCTGGAACTACAGGTGCCTACCACAATATCCAGCTATTTGTTTGTTGCAGTTTGGCCGGGGTCGAGTTTGAACCCACCACCTTTGGTATATGGAGCTGGCCGGCACCCTACTCACTGAGCCATAGGCACTGCCCTTTTTTTTTTTTTTGAGATAGTGTTTCATTATATCACCCTCAGTAGAGTGTATGGCATCACAGCTCACGGCAACCTCCAACTCTTGGACGTAAGCAATTCTCTTGCCTAAGCCTCCCTAATAGCTGAGGCTATAGGCGCCTGCCACAATGCCTATTTTTTTTTTTTTTTTTTTTTTTGGTTGCAGTTGTCGTTGTTGTTTGGCCTGGGCTGGCCTTGAACCCACCAGCTTCGGTGAATGTGGCTGGTGCCCTACTCACTGAGCTATTTGCACTAAGCCAAGCTATGTATTTTTTAAGTAAGTATTTGGATAACTCTCCCATTTGGGGTCAAGCCTATATTTTAAGTTCACATTTTCTACCATTTCAATGTGCATGACCATTAGGATTTAATGAACTGTTGGCATGATTTATTTGAAGTTATATTTTTTAAAAATTATTTTAAGAATTCAAGAGTAGCTCATTTCATGGTGCTGTTAAGCCAATCTAGCCTTCTATTTTGAATTTCTGAAAATAACTAATGCTCTGTAAGTCTATGCCTTATTTTTGAAATATTCTTAGTGTTTCCTTTGGTACTTTTTGTGCTCTAGTGAATGGAATAAAATTTGATCTCAAATATGATTGTCTCTTCAATGCACAAATAATATTTAATATCATTGCCTTTTGAAAAGCTCTTAAAATGTGTACAGTATTGGAATGGGCTGCAGTTTTTTTTTTTTCTTATAATAATTATATTATAGTTCCCTGATGTAGAATTATATCAGAGTATTTAAAGGATAAAACGTCAAAAGGATTAAATATTTACATTCATTAGAATATAATCTTTTAGTATTGGCAGAAAGGAAAGAAACTCATTGGTTTACTTATAAACGTGGGCTTTATGAACTAGCTGCTTTTGGTAATTTCTTAAATGTTACAATTAAAAATATTGACCTAATTCTCTATGGGCACTATTGAAATGGTAGCCGTCATCTACAATATTACCTAATAAATTTAAAATATGGCCTTTCAATATAAATGTGACTGTTATAACTAACACTTCTCTTTTCCATGCCAAAAGTGCTAAATAACAAGTGGTTTCTCTTCTTGGATAATAATCTCTTGAGAGAGCCTGTGTATTTTGTTTGTTTTTCTCCAGAAAAGCAAATCAGGATGACTCCATCATTAATTAGGCCATGATTCTCTGAGCAAACCTACTTTTATCCCCGGTCTTAACGTCTCATCTAGGAAACAAAATCTTCAAATCGTGTGTTCTCTAGTATCTGTTTGAGCTATCATTTTTGTCTTGTATTTTAAAAATGAGGAGAGGATGAAGAATTAAGACTGAATTGCTCATCTCTGTGTTGTTTTCTGATTAGTCCACCCAGTTATGGGGTCGCGCCTGTGGGGCTTCCATTCTTGTTGTGAAAGCAAGACAAAGGCCAGAAAAGACACTGGGAAACCAGTCAAGTACAAGCATTTTCAAGAAAAATACAGCCCCCCCCTCTTGCAGAGGTTCCTACTGGCTTTTTATTTGAGTGTTGGGAAACAGACCATGACATTGTTCACAAGCCATGATCTGAGGACAAAGAGTAGATTTCATGATTTTTATTAGTTTCGTTTTCAATTTTGTGTCAGCTACCCTTTGCCTAGAATGCTCTGGAGCTTAGACAGCAAAGACTTTTAGATAGTAATAGAAAAAGTGTGCAGACAATTTATCTACTTCTTACAGTGTTTAGTCAGGACCTACTAAAAATCAACATCTTTCAATTCATACTTAGATTTTATTAATGTTCTGTATGATTAATATGAATATAATCACTGTAATACTTGAGAATGTTGTCTTTCTAATCTTTCTGCTCCCATGCTCAGTTTTTAATAAAAAGATAAGTTCTGATCTATGAGCTTAACAATAATGATTTCAAATCCAGTTCTAATGAGGTTTTGGTTCTTCATGATTTTGTGTTGCTGATTCTGATTCTGAATGAGTCTCTCTTGCGCCAAGAGTTCCAGGGTGTTATAAAGTACTTTCAGGGCCTACACAAACTGTTTTTGTTTAGGATTAGCTGTTTAATTAACTAGAACTTTAATCAAAATGCTCTTGTCCCAGTAGCCTCGGACCTTATTCTGGTTTTTATTACATCTTTCAGATATTTGGAAATAGTTCTGTTACAATTTGACAGTTCGTGATTAACAATGGAGGTAATTTGATTCATCCATCCCTTTTATCTTTCTTTGTTAATAGTGCCTCTGTTGCTTACATTATTTATTTATTATTATTATTTTTTTATTAAATCATAGCTGTGTACATTGATATGATCATGACACATCATACGCTAGTTTCACAGACCGGTTGACACATTTACATGTCTTAACACAATAACTGTGAAATTGCCAGGAAGGCTATGTTAACCAGTGTGATGTAAGTGTGTCAACTGGTCTGTGAAACTAGTGTATGATGCCCCATGATCATATCAATGTACACAGGTATGATTTAATAAAAAAAAAAAAAAGAAGTGGGTTAATAACTTTACTTTATATTTTTTCTTATAGACTACACGTAACATGTGTATGCCATCTGTCCTATTTCATCCAAGCTAGAAATAATGTAATCCACACTTTCTCAGCAATAATGGAGAATTAACACATAGTTCTTGGTATTTCCATGCATTACACACACAAAATAACCATCACTTCGCACCATCAGTATTTGTAATTCTCTCCATTTCTTAATGAGATTATTCATATTTTTTAACTCAATACTTTAGACTAATTAATTCTCATTATTTTCTTCACCACAGAACTTACTTTATTACTTGGCTGGCTGAAATCTTTAAGATACATTACAAATAAAACTTTTATCTTGATGTATTAGGAAATATTAATATAACGACAATCTCATTCCCATGGAATGCCAAAAAAGTTGGCAATTTTATATTAGGGTCTCAGACTTACTTGATTTCACTACGTGTCTGGTACACCACTGCTTTTTTAAATAAGTAAATGAATAAATTATAAAGTGTGGACATGGCTCTTTACTATGTCAAAAGTACCAAGTTTAAAGTTATGCTCAAAATACTTCTAGGAGTCTATGATTTATAAAAATAGCAAAATTAAAAAAATTCTAATAATTTTCAAAAACATTTTCTTTTATACTACTCTTGTGTGTGATTTATTATGTGTTGAGATTGTAAAATCAATAAAAATTTAAAATAAGTGTATCTCTCCCTGTTTAAGAAAATTGACTTTCCTCCATCTTTTTCTCAGAGCATCTTTCAGAAAACTAGTGGCTTTAAGTACTTTTTATCTTCTTGAAATGCATATAAATCCTTTTAAAAATTAGATAGACCTTTTATCAGCTGTATGACCCTGACCCAGGAAAACTTAACTCTGGGGCTCAATGACCATGTCCTTGAAATGTAAACATCAGGAGAGATAACAGCATAATATCCCATTTCCTGTGTTAATGGGAGACTCCTTGGCCAAGTTGTAAAATTACTTTCTGTCATAAGACACCAGAAGTTTGTTTGTACTCTTGGTGAACACCAGTGGTCACATTCTAATTATTAGGTGAGTTTGGGATTAACTATGTGTGAAAATGGTGCTGTCAAGTCCCCCACTTGATTATGTTGGGCATTTGTATGTAATAGTTATATCTGCTGGGCTGTATGTAAGGGTGAGAGCTCCTTGTAGATTGTCTGGGATGCCTCTCACATTCTGGTTTAAAGCTTATTCAGAATAAAATGTTTTTCTTTCTCTACTACCCTTGGGGAAAGGAATTCAGAGTTGGAGGACAAGCCTGTTTTCAATTATATCTCTCCAGCAGAGTTTTATCATATTTTATGTAGATTGGCCCGAGACTATCTACAAGATATGACATGTAAATATCTTCTCAATTCCTAAGAGGAACATAAAATATACTCTAGCATATGTTAGAATTTTATTATAATATTTATAGGTGGGGTTGCCTAATTTATTTATTTATGAAAAAATAAATTGTGCACATATTCCTGGATTAAATAAAAAGCAAAAAGCGTGTGGCGATTGCCTTTTATATGCAAATTTCTCTATTTGTCTCTGGACACGTGTGTGAGGAAGTAAGATAAATAAAACAAAAGTTTTACCATAAAATGACTCAAATCCCTCCCCCCCTCCAGAGATTTTTTTTCTCTTCTGCAGTAGGGAGTCATTAACATAGCACAAGACCAGTGAAATAAGCACTATCATTCTACCCACTTCCTAAAATGTCCAAAAGTAATAACTCTATTAGCTCATACTACTCCCTTAGGAATAGTTATTTTACTAATGAAAATGATGATATTCATCATAAGAATTAACCAAAAAAATACTGAAGATAAATATGTCATATATTAATGACTATTTTATATTTAAAATGCAATTGTTCATTAGACTTTTTCAGAAGAGCAAGTGAAATCCCTAGCTTAGATCATTAGCTAATCACTAAGAACCATGATTAAAGATTTTGAATGCCTCACTTTCAGCAAAATATCTTACTGATAGTTTCAATAGCAGTGGATCTTTACCAAATTTCTGGTATAAAAATGTTCAGGAGACTATAGTCTAATGTATAAAAAGTTTTATTATGAAAGAAGAAAAATAAGGACTTAAATGTGGTATTATTTACCTATTAAAATAATAAAGAAATGAAATACTTGTCACAGAAACTTGTGTCTTCTAAATGTATAGTATCATATTATGACTAGTTATAATTGTTAAATTAGGAATCTTTATTAAGAAACAGGAGAAAATATTTTTTGGAATGTTTTAACTAAAATAATATAGTATAATGACAAAAACTATATCAGAAGACTTGGAAAACATGAACATAAATATGTGAATTTTATAAAATAACATTTATCTCATATACATATTTCAAAACAGTAAAGTAGAAGTAGAAAGAAGGTTTCTTTTTAACCCTGCAAAAATATTGGAGAACACTGTCATATTAAATTATCATACTCTCTATTAAACTGAAAGTTCAATTTCAGAACATGCTGATATTTTTATAGCTCAAGCAGTGCTTAATTTATAAAAATTAGTAGTTATTTTCCAAATGCATACCTGTTAATTTATATACACATATGTGTATTGACTAATTGTTTGCATATTGGCGATCGTTTTCATTTGATAATTATTATTCTAGAATAATAATTTTATCACTTCACAGTGTGATAAACTAATAAAACAATAACCATAGTATTTGAGAAATAAAACTTTATATTTTTGTTTATTTGTATTATACAAGGTTAAAGAGATAAATTTTTCATACTTTTATTAATATACTTATTTATGTATAGGCTGAAATCCCCAAATTCTGAAATAAGTAAAGGTTACATTATATTAAACCGATGGTAGAAATTTGCATACAATTTATAGAAAGACACACAGATTCCTATTTCTTTTGAAATTGTATAAGACTAAATTATGATTATATGATTATACTAAAATACATAAATGATATGATTTAGGAATAATATTCATTTATATATTTATAAATTATATGATTTGTATGTTTTAGTATAGATTCCCCCACAAACTAGAGAATTTGCAGAAATTTATTTGTATTCATTATAGTATATTTTGGAAATAATACCAGAGAAAGTAAGGAATTGAAGAATAAACAAGATTTTTTACTTAATCAATCTCCACTGCTCCATCTCAAATCATTGAGAGCATAAAAGCATGTCAACAGAAAGTGTTATTCAATGGACCTTTAGCTATATGGGCTGCAAAATATATTTATGATTTCATTGCTTTATTAAAATAGCTTTATGGACTGTTTGAGAGAATAGAGTGGATCATTTCACAAGAAAAGATAAAGGAATATTATTAAAACCTTTCCTAGCAACAATTTTTTAAACAAGAGAAAATAATTATAAGAAAATGGAGAATACTAAGAAAAAAATTCTACTTAAAAACAAAGGAATGAGGGACAAAGTGAAAATGGTTACTGTGTGCAAAAATGTAATTAGATAGTTACATAGAATGAACAATATTTGATAGCACAACAAAGTGATTATAACCAACAAAAGTTCAAGTATATGTTTAAACGTAATTAAAAGTAGAATTGGAATGTTCATAACACGAAGAAATAATAAATGTTTGAGGTGATGGAATTACTGTTTATCTAAGAATTATTTAATAAATATATAGTTTTTAAAAATACAAATGACTTATTAAGAATGATTATGCTGCTTGACGATGGCTAGATAGTGATTTGGAGATAAATCTTTGTCATAATTAACTCTCATGAGTGTTTATTATTAACATTAGGTTAAGGAATATTGCATATATTAATAAATGGGATGAGAAGAGAGAGCGATTATTTGAAAAAATTATCTTCAACTAGTCAAGGCACATATTTAAAAATATTTAGCTTTTTCTTCTGAAATTTTTAATGGTTATATATACCTTGATGACAAACTAATAGCCACTGCTTTTGGAGAACTTAACATAGACTGGATAGCTTATTCACACTGCTTTACTATAGAATGTCTTATCTCTGTCTCCTAACATTTCTTATCCATAGCACTTAGCAGTAACTAATGTCATATAAAGTTGTTGGCTTATTTATTTATTTTTCATTTCCTCCACTGGAATATAAAGATGATGAAGACAGTGCCTACATGGGCTATAGTCCCAATTTCTGGAACAATCCTTGGACAATAACAGATATTGAGTTTATATGTTTATTGCAGTTCAATTCACAATTGCCAAGAAGTGGAAGCAACCCAAATGCCCATCAGCAAATAAATGGATTAGCTGTGGCATATGTATACCATGGCATACTATTCAGCCATACTAACATGGAGATTTTATTTTTTTCTTATTTATTTATTTGTCTGTTTGTTGTTTGTTTGTTTATTCATTTTTTGAGACCAAGGATCATTTTCTTGCCCCTGGTAGAGTGCCATAGCGACATACATCACAGCAACGTCAAGCCATCCTCCTGCCTCAGCCTCCCAAATACCTGGGACTACAGGTGCCTGCCACAACACTCAGGTATTTTTGACAGGCAAGGATCTCTCTTTTGCTCAGGCTGGTCTGGAACTTGGGAGCTCAAGTGATCCACCTGCCTTAGACTCCCAGAGTGCTAGGATTATAGGCATGAACCATGGTGCTCAGCCTAGATGGAGACTTTACATCTTTTGTATTTATCTGGATGAAGTTGAAACATGTTCTTCTTAGTAAAGAGTCTCAAGAATGTTGGAGGAAGGGAGTGTCCAATGTACTCAGTATTAACATGAAACTAATATACAAACAACTACACATGAAAGAAAAACACAAATGTAACGTAAGGAGGAGGTAAGGAGAGGAGGGAGGCAGGAGGGGCAAGGAGGGTGATTGGCAGGGTCTCACTGCATGTGCACAATGTGCCGGTGTTCAGCACCCCCTTAGTGAAGGATTCAATTACAAGTTGAACTTTACCTTAGAAATGAAAACCATATAACCTAAACTTTTATACTCTCATATAAATCTGAAACTTTAAAAAATATATTGTTCATTTAAATGAAGGAACGAATTTACACAAAATGTGAAAAGACAATGTTACCATTTCTGGTTCCCAATGAAGTTATTCTATTTTGAGCAGTAAAGCTAATTAATCTAATCTACGCTGCTCATAAAAGCTAAGACAGAATTTGATACTAGGTCTAACATGATCTAAATATATGTTTTGTTTTGTTTTACTAACCACTCCTGCCTCTAAGCTGTAACCATGTGCCAACAAGGGTTTTATTCTATAGAAACTTTTACTGTGGGTAGGTGTGTGGAGGAACTCAGGGATATCACATATGCTGCTCAGATCTTTGGCCCACTTACATCTATCTCACAATTAATTGGAGATCCTCAAAGTACAACAGAAACTTTATAAAACTCAATGTATCTTCAGTTAAGGTTGCCTACTGTGATCTTTTCTAAAATGTGAAATTGAATATTTCATTAGACATTTTAGGAAGAAACTCAGAGAAGCAGGGCTATGGCATATGCTATGTCAAAGAAATAGGAATGCAGGTGACATTGAGATGCTGACTTTGTGAAATAGTCATGACAATGTAAGTATCTATTAAGAAAGTTAGAATCACAAAAACTTCTTGCACTGGAAACCAATTCTTTTTTCCTCACATAAGAAGACTATGCTATGCCGTGCTCAGCACACTCTCACTTTTGAACAGATCTTGCTATTACATATATGTACATATGTATTCACAGAACTGCTCCCATTCCTGGAAGTGCTTTTACAGCTATTTGTCTGGAACTAAAACAACTATTCTGGAATAAACCTTTTCAAGGTCCTTCGCAAGCAGACTTGATTATTTCCCCCCTTTAGACTAGTGGACCTTCTTCCATAACTGTGTAAACCCTATTAGAATTGATTACCATTTATGCTATTTTCTGCTCCCTAATGCCCAGACTCTCCACATCTACTATTTTTGTTATTCATATTCAACTTATGGCATGTTCATTCTTCTACCAAAAATTTAAGTTATTCTTTGAAGAAAAATCGATCACTTTGAAATTGAAACTAGTGTATGATGCCCCATGATCATATAGATGTGCACAGCTATGATTTAATATATATAAATAAATAAATAAAATAAAATAAAAATTCAAAAGTTGATATGTGGGTTTGTTGGATAGATCAACAGCTCAAAAATAAAATACAAAATAATGGAATATACTGCAGAGAGAGAGTGTGTGTGTGCACGTGCGTGTAAAGTTGTGGATGGATAGAAGTGTTTACCCTTCCACACGCAGGTATAAGAAAAATTTGGAAGAAGAGGAAAGAAAGTTGTTGGAGGGAAAAAATTCAGAATGATCATGAGAATTTTCATAATACTAGGATGAATGTGTCTGGAAATATTTGTAAAGGGAATGGTTCATCTGAAAAGAAACATGGTTTTTAATGATTTTGTATTTTTTTTAATTTCTCAAGACAAAAAATGTTCATATATGGACTAAAATTCTCTGTAGTGTCAAAAGAGTCACACTTAGTAACACCCTGTCCACGAGTTTCCTCATAACTATGTTCCGACAGGTAAAGTCCATTGAATATATATTTCCTGTACTGACAACATTAAGGGTTATATTTTAACTTAAGTCAAATCACTGGGAAATTTAGGATATATTTGTATCATTTACCTCATATTTTTGAACCTTATTCTACTAAAACTGTCTACTTGAGTCATTGTTTTCATTTCAAAAATTAAAAAAAAAATTGCTAACATAACCTGCCTTTATAAATATTAACATTTATATCAGGGCTTTTTAAAGACATAATACATTTAAATTAGTAGCATTCGTGTAAAAACCTAAAATGAAAGAGTAAAGAATTTGATTTAGTTTGACTTGAGTTCTTTGTATTTTAAAAAATTTTATACTTACTAATAATAGTTATCATAATGTGTTATAAATTTATAATGATGCATTTTTCTCATGATGTGCTTAAGTTTCCCAAATAAATTTTCTAAGAAAGGGTTTAAATAGAAATACACTGTGTTTTTAGTTAGGTTTATATGTTCACAATACATGCCTCTTGTGCATTTTCATAGACAAAAATATTTTGGGACAATTATGATATAACACAGTGTGACAGATATTCACTAATCCCTTAGAGGATATTTTTCTTTATGAATAACTAGCAAAGTGAATGAACATATTCCTCTAAACCAGTCTCCTCTAATTTCATTACACGACTATTTATTTATTTACATATAAATTTCTACAACTGTCCTGAATTAATTTATTATGAAGGTAAATATTACTGAGGTTAACAATTACTGTCCTGTTTCCTAAAAAGTTTTTTCTTTATCTTCCTAATTATGTCTACAAATTAGTTTCAAAGACATTTTTAGAAGCAGAAGACTATAAGAAATATATGAATACATGCAATTCCTGGCATCTCATTTTTCTGAATTAATTTTGTACATCACTGTGGACATGATGAGATTACCCCCAGGTATGATTAGCATTGGGTCTATAAAAATAAATAACAAAATCTCTTCCCTCATTTTGCTCAAGCCTGGGGCTAAAAACCATGCACACAAGTGCATATGGCATAAATATTACACAGAGACGTGATTTACTCATTGGATAATGTTTGAACAGCTAAGATATACCATCAAGAAGTGAGACAGATATTCAGGGTACGTATGTAAATAAGAGGCAGTCGCTACCCTTATCGAGGTCAAAACGAGGGGTGGGACATGGGAAGGAATAACTCATGCAGCAAGATGCAGAGATAGAGCAGTGGGGATACTAAGTGATATGTCAATTTTATGTCACTCTAGCAGAGTAATAAGCACTCATGAAACCGCAGAAGAAGGATGCTACTTAAAGACAACATATTTTTGATTTATATTCAAAAACAAGGAACCACTTGACAATTGAAAAAAATGCGTTCAAAAATTCTAAGAAAAGGAACAGTATGTAAAGATTCTTCAAAGCCTGAAGAACATGAAAATGCCATAGCATCACCAAGAAGGATGTTAAAAAGAAAAGATTAGGCTAAATTTGGCAAGCAACCTATTGAGAGATAGGAATGGAGAGGGTAGAGGGAGGACTTCAGATGACAGGGTCAGCATGAGAAGGGGACGCCTCCAGACAGCAGTCACCAAATACCATCACCACACGCTGCTCTTGCTGCCTCCTGGAGAGAATGTCTAAAAGAATGGGATTGAAAAAAAGAAAAACAATCTTTGCAATGTTTCTATTTACCAATTCCTCTGCCATAGCTTGGCAATCAGTTAAAAATGTTATCACTAAAAATGTTATCACTTCAATTTTTTAAGCTTTTTTTTAGTTTCACCCTGGTTTCCTGCTATGAGCAGATAGTCCATGATCATCAGGAAATGTGGTTGTTGGCACCTTCCTCTCCAGTTGCCATAAGTTAGAAAGTTTCTTTCAAGGGTAAAAACTGACTCAGTTCCACTTCTGAAGGAAGCATTTACTGGTGATGAAGGTAAGGAGAATGAAGCTGAAAAAGCAGCTTAATGAAAATTAAGAGGTTTTTGGTGGCTTCTCTAGATAACAGATTCAAAGCAGTGCTACTGAAGAATATATAAAGCCACAGTGAGGCTGGGAGTTTACACCAGTAATCCTAGCACTCCGGGAGGCCGACGCAGGTGGGTAAGTTGAGCTCAGGAGTTCAAGACCAGCCCAAGCCTGAACAAGACTCTGTCTCTACTAAAAGGAGAAAAATTATACAGCTATTATGGTGAGCATCTGTAGTCCCAGCTACTCCAGAGGCTGAGGCAGGAGGATGGTTAAAGGCCAGGAGTTTGATATTGCTGTGAGCTACTATCCTACAGTACTCCACACAGGGTGATAGAGTGAGACTTGGTCGCTCTCTCATCCCTCAAACGTATGTTTAAGATATAAAATGAAAATATATTAAAGAAGTTGAAAATCTATGTTTTCCATTGATGCCATTTGACAATAAAATGTTGTAGTTTTTTTCATTATATTTGTTTATAAGAATTCCAGGCATCTATTTATAATTACTTATAATAGAGTCCTAGATAAATGTACAGAGAAGCTAATTAACCTGAAACTTCAGGGTCCCTCCCCCACTTCCATATGTTTATTGCATGGCAGGCTCTTAAACTATGTTTGTATTATTTTTCTTAACATGAATTCCCAACTACTACACCTTTCAAAGCTCTCAAAATTCTAGGTTCTCTTGTTTTCATGATTAAGCTTGTTGAAAAACTCATGGAAAATACAGTGAGTTGTCACTGAAAATAACAGTTTTGGCATGCTGACCAATCGGTGTCAGCTGCTTGCCTCCGAACATCAGACCATCATAAATGAATCATCTTGAATAGCCTCACATGGTTAATGGAAATACCAGTGAACAACAACTTGGAATAATCATGTTACGCTGCTTCCATAGATGATGTTCACTCTGTTATACTCCAAAAAATCCTCTAACACTGAACTTCATATTTTCCTTTAAGATTATATCAGATCAGTCATCTGCTATGCTCAAGGAAGCCGTGGCTCACTAGCAGGGATATCTCGGAAAGCAATCAACTTCCCTGCATCTTTTTTATGTCAGATATTGCATAGTGTTGTCATCATCTTATGACATTTCAGTCATTCATTTCTTTACATGTATATTTATTATCTATGTTCACTCACTACACTATAAACTCCAGAGGAGTGAGTGTCATCTGTCTTAATGGCCAAAAGTGTTCTTTCACTCATTGCAAGCCCAGTGTAGGCTATCGATAAATACCGATTGAAGTGTTGAAATAATAAATTCAATGTTGAAGTTTGGTAAGATGTGCGATAATGAACAAAGAAATTACCTCAACTTAAGATGTAATTACTATGTGAAATAAGGGCAAGGTAGAATAGCAAAAGTAATAGGGAGAGTTAGGAGTCAAAACTTGCGATAGAATCTATCGTACAGTAAGAAAACAGTTGAAATTGAGGAAAGATGGAAAAAGGTCATCAGAAAATGTTCAAGGTTATAATTTAATTTTAGAGCTTAAAGTAGCCAGCAGAATCTAGAGCAGCATTGCCTAATAAAATTTGATGCAAGGATGAATATAGTCCTACGTGGCTACCAAGGACTTATGATGTCTCTACAGTGATTCAGGGACAGGATTTTAAATTTTATTTAATTTTTATTCATTTACATTTGAATTCAAATAATTTTGGATGTGGATAGTAGCTACTTTATTAGAATAGAGAAAGTTCTTAACATTTGTATTTTGTGGTTCCTTTGAAAATCTGACATAAATTCTAGATTCCATAGGAACAATCCTGGGATCTGGTGAAGACATGAAAACAGGTCATTGAGTCACAATGGAGAGGTGATTGCAAAGAAAGTAATGAAATTTAGCTTATAAAAAAGAATAGTCAATTATATTGGCATGGAAGTCACATAAAATGAACGGCAAAGTTATACCCCCTTATTTCTCAATTATTTTCTGGAATTCATCTTCTTAATAAAATAATAGCATACTAACCTTGTGCTTTAGGCTCTGCTGTCTGAAAAATCAGGCTAAGAAAACATGCTTGTGCAAAGGGAGTTTCTAGAAAGCATATCTTCATTATGGGATAGTGGAATTGGATATCTCCATTTTAAAAGCAGTGAACATCTCATAGATAGTATGGATAGTGGTAAGTGCGGTAGCGATGAACCTTGGCATTTGGGGACATAAATAGACAACCAGTAGGAGTCTCTGTCACATATACATTTAAAAATGATCGTGCAAGAGAATTCAAGGCTTTCACAAATCCTTGAAGCCAAGTAATGGATCTTAGTTTGTTTTAAGAACAATTAGAGGATTGAATTATGTGGAGTAATTAACAGCATGGGCAAGGCACATGACAATCAAAAAGCAATTTTGGAATATTGAAGATCATCTTTTTAAAATATCAAATAAATGTTTTATATATTTGTCATGTACAGAGTGATGTTTTGGCCTATGGATACATTGTGAAATGGCACAATTGAACCAATTAAAATATATACCAAGTGATTTTCAAAAAAGGAACACTCTTTAAGGGAAACACAAGTAATGGAGAACAGATTAGTGGATTCTAGAAAACAAAATGGTCACAGAATTTGAAGGTGGGAGTTTTCAGTGAAACAGTATCATGCAACTAAATTAAATCTATTGCTACAGAATGATTCGTCTTTTCAGTGGGAAATCAGGTGACCATGTAACTGTGTAAGTGTATCAGTGTATAGAGTCACAGGATGACTTCACTGAACTTATCTCAGCAAGCACACTGAAAGGCATTTTTTTTTTTTTTTTTTTTTTTTTTGAGGTGGGAAAAAAATCATTGGAAAATAAAATAAAAATAAATTTGGGAAAGTAAATCGGTCAGGCTGTTGATTTATGTGACTTCCAAACACTCCATTGTTAGTAGAGATAAGACAAATAGATCAATTATTTTTAAAAAAGTTAATTTGACATTTTCTTTGAGAATTCTCACAGTTTCATGCCTTAAGTTTAGGTCTATTTTGCCATGAAAATTAATTATTGTGAGTGGAGTCTTTCAATCTTCCTCATGCAGCTATCCAATTTTTCCAACACCATTTATTGAACAGGGATTTTTTACCCAGTGTATGCTTTTTTATGCTTTGTCAAAGATTAGATAGAAATATAAGGATGGTTGCATTTCTGGTTTCTATGCTGTGATCGTAGATCTATGACCCTGTTTTTGTGCCATCACCATGAAGTTTGGTTCCTACAGCATCATGGTATAAGTTGAAGTACAATAAATTGATGCCTCCCGATTTGTTCTTTTTACTTAAGGTTCCATGACTATACGGTGAATTTTCTAGTTCTATACAAAGAATTTAATTACTTTATTCTAGATCTGTGAAAAATGACATTGATATTTTCATGGGGAATGTGTTGAATCTTAGATCACTTTGAGTAGTATATACAATAAATAACGTTGATCTAACAATGCATGAGCATGATATATGCTACCACCTGTTTACATCATCTGCTATTTTCTTCTTCAATGTATTTCTCCCTACAGAGGTCTTTCACCACCTTAGTTAAGTCTAGGTTTTTCATTTTCTTTACTATTGTGACAGGTATTATGTATTTGATTTGGTTCTCAGCCTGGACTGATATTACAACTAATGAATGCTACTATTTTGTGTACATTGGAAAGATTCTTATAGACTTCAGCCTGGGCAAAAAAAAATGGATGAAGACGGCCCTAAAAGCAATCACTGAAACAAATATAAGTAAATGGCACCCGATCAAATTAAAAAGCATATGCATGGTCAAGGAAACAATCATTACAGCAACAAATAACCTATAAAATGGGAGGAAATATTTTCATGCTATACATCTGATAAAGAACTACAAAGTACTCAACAAATCAGAAAAAAAAAAAAAGAAAAAGAAAGAAAGAAAGAAAGAAAGACAGACAGACAGACAAAGAGGCTCAGTGCTTGTAGCTCAGTGAGTAGGGCACCAGCCACATATTGTGAGGCTGGTGGGTTTGAGCCCAGCCAGCGCCTGTTAAACAAAAATGACACCTGCAACAAAAAAATAGCCAAGTATTGTAGTGAGCGCCTGTAGTCCCAGCTACTTGGGAGGCAGAGGCAAGAGAATCACTTAAACCCAAGATTTTGAGGTTGCTGTGAGCTGTGATGACATGCACTCTACCCAGGGCAACATAGTGAGACTCTGTCTTAAAAAAAAAATAATAAAAAAAAAAAAATAGTCAAAAGAAATAAACAGATGCTTTTCAAAAGAAGATAGACTAAGGTCCAATAAACACATGAGCAATTGCTCAACATCTCTAGTCATTATGGTAATGCAAATCAAAACCATAATGAGGTATCACCTAACTCCAGGGAGAATGGCTATTATTAAAGCCCTAAAACAACAAATGCTTGCATGAATGTGGACAGATAGGAACACTTACTTTCACATTGTTGGCAGGACAGGAAAGTAGTACAACCTCTATAGAAAGTAGTATGAAGATACGCCATAGAACTAAAAGTAGACATGCCATTTGATCCAGCAATCTCACTACTGGGTATTTACCCAGTGAAAAAATATATCTCATAAAAAGGCACCTGCAGCACAATTCACAATTGGAAAGATGTGGAAACAGCCCAAGTGGATTAATACAATTTGGTATATATATCATGGAGTATTGCTAACCCATTAAATAATGAACTAATGAGACCTCTTTTATTAAGAGACCATTCTTCTAAGTGAAGTGTCAAAAAAATAGAGAAACATACACCATTTAATCACCATTAAATTTGACCTAGTTGATCAACACTTATGTGCAAATATGGAAAGTACTAGTCAGATCCAGCATGTGGCGGGGAGGGGGATGGGAAAATTCACACCTAACTGGTATAATGCACACTTAGAAATTTAACTCAAACTGTACAAAACAAATTCATGCAACAAAAACATTTTTACCTGCACAATATTCTGAAATAAAATTAAATTATAGAGTAATATATAATATGAAAATAGTAATAATTAAAAATAAATAGTCTTTTTATTTTGGGCTTATTTTGACCACTAGGTCTTTTCTTTCACTGTTTATTTGTGTAAAATTAAAAAGTGTAGCTTTGTACAATTTTTAATTGTTTCCAGAAGCTAAACATGTATATATTATTTTTAATATTTTATTTTGAATATTATTTTTATTTCATCTAACATTCAATATACACATTATTTAGATATATTAGCATCTTCCATATATAACCCAAAGCATCGATTGTATAAAGTCAATTAACACAGCCACTTTAGTGCATAGACTTGCCTGTTGATAATTTAAATTTTGCTCTTAAAGAAAAAAGAATCATGATAGCAAAAGATGGTAAAGTGTGATAGAACTAGTGTAGATTTGGAGTAACATAAATTTTATTTATCATATGCTGATGCTGAAGAAAGTTTTTCTTACATTTTATTTTATTTTTAATTAACATGGGTACATTACAGACCTCTTTATAGGATACATGTGATGTTTTGTTACAGGAATACAGCATGAATAAATCAAATTGGGTAACTGGGGTATCCATTGCCCCAGGCATTTATCTTTTTTGTGTGTCAGAAACATTCCAATTCCACTCTTTTAGTTATTTTAAAGTATACCTCACTTCACATTTCATAGAGTTAAACTCTGTTATGTCTTAGTTTCCTCATATATAAAGTAAAATAGATAAAAGAATTAATAAAACATCATAAACAAATAATTATTCCAGAGCTCTAGCTGACTAAAAATTGAATGAATAAAAGATTGATGAGTTAGTGAATCCAATTTGGGAATGCTAAAATAAAGAGAAAACCACTACTGCTCTTTAACATGACTTCAAAATTACTAGTCACAGATAGTTTCAATCTAAAGCAATTGATAATTAGAAAATGTTCTAAATACATTCATTATACAGTGTTAAGTTTAATGAGAATATTGGTGTTGCTCCTCCTTACCTAGATAATAATTTTGAAGAAGATAAAATTCACTACTGGAGACTTATGGCATACTTTCATAATCCATAGTTACATACCTTGTTAGTGCAAAGAAACATAACTTCAATATTCCACTTTTCTTTTTTTTACTCTAAGTCCTCTTCCTGTTTTATGCATAAAACCAACATAGTAACTTCATTGTAAAATAAATCCCATTTTATGATTCCTCAGCATTAGAATGTTTTAACTCTGGAATTGATTTTCTCCTTTCGATTGAAGAAGACGTATGCAAATGGTAACTCCATAGTGGAAGGAGGAAGTTACCTCTTCTGTGCCTTGATTGCTCTATTCCCAAATATGAATTGTCTTGACAAAGACAGTTATCATAGTTTAAAATGCTTATTATTATTGTTAATTTTCAGAACAATATTCAAATGAATTTAACTTATTTGAAAAATGAACAATTTAGATACAACTTAGTATTACAGTACTTGTATCTTGACATTTTTTCTAGTTCTCTGCTCACTGTCTTTGAAAACTTTCAGTCCAGAAGTGGACAGAGAGGTTGGATAACATGGTGGACTCACTCTTTCCAACGGCCTCCAACAGTTCAATGAGAAAAGCCTACCCTCCACTGATGAGAGTTAACAAGACCCTAAGATCATATGAGTACTTCATTATGTTCTTTTGAACTAATTATGGCTCTTTTGCACCAATACCACAGAATACTATAGTTTTATAGTGAATCTTGATATCTGAAGGGGTGAGTTTCTCTGCCTGATTTTCCTTCTTGGGGAGTGTCTTGACTATAAATTGGCACTTGGTTTTCCCTTGTAATTATTAGAAGAATCTAGAAAGGCCTACAAAAGTTCTTCTGGAGATATTAATTGGAGTTTTGGTGAGCTTAGAGATAATTTTGGGAGGGACTGACATATTTAGGACATAGAGTTCCTCTGCCCATTAGCATACTCTCCTAGTATACATATGGCTCTTTAATGACTTAATATAACATTTTGTACTTTTCACCATAAAACTCTCAGGCAATTTCTCTTGGATATATTTTGATGGCTTAAACCTTTTCTAAGTGTTATTTGTTATTGCCTTCTTCACTTGATTGCTAATGCTTGGAATACAACTGACTATAATACATTGATCATTTGGTGAATTTGCTAACCTCTAATATGCATTATAATAACCTGTATTTTTGGACATCATTGATGTAGAAAATCTCATCTTCAAATAATGATGTTTTGATTCTTGATTTTCAATATATTTGTCTGCTAATCTTTTGCAAAATAAAATCTGTTTGCAAAATAAAATATTTTGCAAAATAAAATCTGTTTTATTTTGCTGAGTAGAAATTTTTAATAAAGTGCCAAAAATTTTAAAAAGGGGCCCGTGAGCCACAGAGCCAGATGAAGTTAATATAAAATTAATGGTTATACATATATGTGGTATACATGTAAAATCACTGCCCATCAGTGATAATGAATCAATTACTGCCACATTTGTTCATAACCCATTTCTTCTCTTTAAAAATTACTGCACAATATTTGTTTCTTTATGAAATGAAATACAAATTCTATGTTCCTTATTACTATAAGGCTTGATGACAAATTGGTTTTTTTTCCTATCCCCATATTAGAAAGATGTGGATGTTAAACTGAAAAATTCCAGTCAATCTTTACAAAATGAGGCTAATAAAATGTCCATCCATGAAAATAATACACTCATTATTTTTTGGCTATTTTCAAACCAGTAAACAATATTTTAAAATACAATTAATTTAATGTATGTATTGACCAGATTTTTGGAAAGTCAAAAATAATAAAAATAAATTCAAGGTCATTAAAGATTATTAATAAGTTTTAATATTTTAGTCAAACCAGGGAATGAGATAAAATAGTAAAAAAGTGAAAACAAAATGGAATCTAATTCATTACAAAAGCCAAGTCTATCATGTGTCTATGTAAGTCCTACAAGAAGACTCTCCGGCAAAAACCTAGTTTAAATTTACCTTAACTTTGAAAAATTAAAGCAAAACTTTGAAACTCCACTGGTAAATATCTCACACTGATCTAAATGCAATTGTAAATTCAATTTAAACATTCATCATTGAAGATGAAGTTATTTTATACCAATATTAAATAATAAATGCCAATTTTGAAAAGTGCAATTTCATGCTATAGACAAGTTTCCTCATAAGATACTTATGAGCCAGAAATGTAGTCGGTCTGGCTATGATATACACTTACTTGAAAATTGTATCCGAAACAAGTGTCAAAAGTGCTCTAATTGCCACATTTACTGACCCATGTGCATTGGGTCACCAAACTATAAAATTCTATAGCAAAACTGATGTTGAACAGAAAACATAGTTTAGTATGCCAAGATGTGTTTTTGCTTTTCACTGCTGATCTGTTGTTGAATTTCAAAAACATCAGCACCTTTGAAAACTGCTATGTAAAATGAACTAAGCATTCCATAATAGTTATGAAATTCTTAAGTAAATGAACTAAATGTGGGTTAAAAATCTATTAGAAATGTTAAATATTCAAATACAATATCCTTCAAAATAATACTTAGCTTTTTACTTTTAGTGTATTATGTTTAATGAAGTAAAAACTTACAAATAGGAAGGACTTGAAATTTATCTTTAAAAATCCAGGCCAGGCTCATTACCTTTTCTTCCTCCTGACAATGAGGCCATTTGCTCTCTATGGCGAATGTGTCTTCCTCAGTCAGCCTGTACCTGGCTCTTGCCCTATACATGTTTCTCTCTTTCTCCATAAACTTTGTTTTTTGTTTGCATTTAAAAAAAATAAAATTAAGTTAAAAATACAGGCCATAAAAGGGGAAATTAAATTAGGACAGCCTAAGATTTAATTTTAAGATTCTATAATTTTTCCTTGGAATTACTCAATTGTGGAAAGGAAATTTTAATTCATCTCCTATTTGGAAGTGTTCTTTTCCATTGAGAATGATTAATAAAATCGATAGTTGAGTAATAATGATCCTGGTGATAGAAAGATAAGAAGGAAGAATGGCTGCAAAAATTATAGAGTTAACAGGCACTGTCAAATTATGTGGCGCCTGTGCAAAGAACTAAAGAGAGGCTGAGGGTCATTAACAAGCAGCTACTTGTGAGCCAGAGAGCCTCTTTGGTAGCTTGCAAAAGATCATTATCTCCTGCACTAGACACTATAACTAACCAGATAGCCTGAAAATATGATAGAGTCACAGAATCCCAAAGAAATCTGAATGCTCACCCATAGTGAGTCTGCTATGCTCAGGAGCCCTTGTTGAAAATCTAGAAAGTTAACACTCTGTGCTCCAGATTTCTGGATAAAGGACCCTGAGGGTACTTGCTCTGCTGAACCCTCTGAACTCTACCAGCATCCAGCTGTGAGAGGGGATACGGAGGAGTCCTTTTCCTATGTGAAAAAATTGGGTGCTACCCCCAGGACCTTGAGTTTCAGGACAGTAGTTACATGACAGCATAACCAGGTGGGGGATGTGCTTGGGTTTGACGCATAAGAAAAGAGATCACATTGAAAATGAGCTGCAGTGATTAATTTACATGTGCCAGCAGGAACCAGAATGGAAATGCCAGGACTGTATTTTGAGTGATCTTGATGAAGAGGGTCAGAACATAAAACTGGATTGATTTGGAGGCGCTTTGGTCAGGACATAGGATTGATCACCCTGACGAGGATATCAGGAGATAACTATCTCAGGAGGCAAAATGTATGGACAGACAGCAAGGATGCTGTTTGCCATCTATACCCGAAATAAAGTAAGACTAGTGAAGCAAAATGTCCAAGAGGGAGTCAGGGAGGTTCTACAGTGGAGGAAGAGGAGTTTCAGTACAAAAAAAGTCATCATCCCCGCCTCCTTTACCTGATGTGAGCCAGTTTGTGCACAGAAATCTCATTGACGGAGTAACTAGCTGAAAGTGCACACGGAGATGATTCCTTCAATTCTCCTGTAGCCCCAGCCTCTACAGCTGTTTATTCAAATTTCTGGAGAACGTAGAACAGCCAGACTGAGTCTAGCAGGAACCTAAGGCAGGAAGAGGCTTGTCTTCCTCTTCAGGGAATCTTGGCTAAAGGACTCACCATCAGTTTGATAAAATTTTCTTGGTTCTGTGTGGCTGTCTGAGCCTCTTTCCTTCCCTCTCCCCCTCACCTTCATTATAATGCTGTGGTTCAACTCATCTCTGCTTCTTTTATCTTCACAGGTATATCCTTCGATATATTTTTACAGGTCTAATCCCATCTGAGTTTCTGCTTCTCAGCACACCCAACTCATCAAAAATAGGAAATCTATCTGCAAGGAATCAAAAACACTGAATATTTATATCATGTGATTTACAATTAGGAATTGAAAATTGCCACAATTTAAAAATTTTTTTCTTACATACTTATTTTCTTAGTATCTATAGAGATACTTTTCAATAAAATAATCATGGTATATAAAGATAAGTTAATAGCATTGATAATTTCAAATTTACATACCATAATGAACTACTATAAAAAATCACAGATAAATTTTAAGAAAAAATGAAAACTAATAATTTTACATATAAAAAGTATATTTTTGATAAAATATCAGTGGCAAAGTTTCAGAGACACAAGAAATGACTAAAATGAATGGATTTTTGTTATACTCGTCTTTGTACATGTTCATATAATTTAAGTTTTTTCTTTAATGACAATTATTTATTTAAAATACTAATAGTTAAAATATGTGTTCTATATACTTATGTTATATATAGAATTATAAGATATATAACTTAAAAACATAAATGTCCAAAGTAATCATATCATACACTAAAATTGGTCATACATATATTAGTGTACAGGTATTTTAGTATTAGGTTTGATTATTTTGGAGATATAGATAGAACATTTCTATCACCTTAGAAAGTTTCTATATGCTTGCCTCTTTCAACTGAATACCCTTACTATGCCAAGGCAATTTTTTTTTCCATTTTCATTACTTTTCTTTCCTTTCACAAAAGGAGAATATACAGTATATATTCTGTTGTATCTCATGTATTACTCCTACCATGATAGATCATGATTCATCCATGAGGACATAACTGCATAATAGAGTGATAGAAAGATATTTTATTGCTATGCCATAAAATTAGGATACTACTGTAGGAAGGATTTTAAATTATTTTTTTTATTTTAATTGAATTCATGCTTTTGTCAATAGGCATTTGGTTATTTTTAGTTTTGGACCATTTTGAAAGAAGCAGCTGTAAACATATTTTTTGCTTAATGTATATATTTACTTATTTTTGGAATGTTTCAAGAAGTAAAACTCTGAGTCACAGGTCATCATAAGTTTATGTATGCACCATAAAATTTAAATAAAATGCAAAAATGTATTCACAATTTTCTACCATTTCTTACTTCCAACATGCTCCCTGTGATAATGTATGAGAGTTCTAATTGCTACACCATCTAATTGTTGATAAAAGTTTTCAGTCATTATTTATTTATTTCTCATTACTTATGATATTATCAACAACTGAGTTACTTTTCTTATTGGTTAATATAAGTTTTTCTTGACTTGAATTCTTTATAGGTATGTGTATTATGAATGTTTTCCAGAAGGAGATATTTTTATTTTTATGAAGATACAGTATTTATTTGCAAAACATGTTAAATACAACTGTTTTATGGGTTGACCAACATAACTTAATCAATTTGATGACCAAAACCCATACATTCTAAAAGTTAGATAACTTAAAATTTTGTAGCATAATGTCTCAAAAGTCTTCATATGTAAGAAAGTCAATTATAGGGTGGTCATTTCTGTAGAATCAATATGGTAATACCCTAACAAAATTCAATTAAGTTGAATTCATTTATTTTTAGTAATAGTTTTACCATGACATATCTAAAATAAGTTTTCATTTACCAAAATAAGTCATCTCCATTACATGTTAGATTAATCATACTTTATTTTAACAATATAGGAATAAACATATAAGCCATAGAAATATATCAGGTAGGAAATTCCATTCATCTTATCACTCACAGGGAAGGAAGTGCTTTCTAGTACATAGTTCATTTCCACATCTCTGAAATTATACCATGTGGGTTTCAAGGTGTTTAGGTTAAGTACAAGTTTTCCTTTCTTGCTGAGTGCGATCAAACATTAAATTAGGCATCAGAGCTTTGTAAGACAGAGAAAGAACATAAGGCATTTTCAAAGGGACGTTACATGACATATTATTACATGAATAATATATTAGAGACAGAGAAATTAGAAAGATACCACTAAAAATCCATTTGTATAATCCAATTGAAAAAAAAAATAGTCTGGGAAAATAATCTGTAGAGTTTGTTATCAGTACTGAAAGAGGACTTTTAATTTCCAATAAGAAATGAAGAAATTAATAAAGAAGAATATTAAATGAACCTTATAACACATGAACTAATAATTTTAAAGTTTCATACAATGTATTGACCAAGGAATGCAAATGTACTTGCAATAAAGAGTATCAAGCAAAATATTATTATTAACAGCCAAGTTTCTGTTCCAGAAGGATTATTTTATAACTGAGTACCAAAATAAAATAATTTGTTTATGCAAAGTATTTGTCCACGTTCTAGAAAACTCAATAGGTAAAAATGAAAACGAAAGTGAGTGTGAATTAATATGTTCCACATCTTAGAACAATACAGATTGACATCAGGACAGTAGAAGTTTCCGTAAATCTCCTGTCATGAAAAATCTAGATAAGCTCAGTCCAAAGGGAACTACGTGATTCTTGGTATGTGTGCTCAATAGTAGTATTTTTCAAGTTAATTTTAATATAATAAGGGGGAGATGACTGCAAAACTCTAGGCTACCAGCTATCACTTTTACCCATACTTAGTCATTTGAGTACCAAATCCTGTATATGTTAGTGCACTGTAAGTAGGTAAATTAACGTTTTACCTTCGTAACCTTTTTTGTATACCTTCCTCTCTCTCTCTTTCTAGCACATCTTGGGGAGAGAGAGAGAGAGTTGTTTTCTAGTTTAACAGACGTAGGGACACACTGCCACAGATTTTTCACTTGACCCTCAACACATACTCAATATCATTCAATTTGGAAGAACCTTGATAACCCTCCTCATTTGCTGATTGAACTTAGCAATATACTTCTATGACTAGAAGTCTAAATCAAGATAAAATATTGCATTTCAGGAAAACATATAGCAAAACAGTGACTAACTCTGTTATCATTTAAAAGTTATTTTATTTACTCTCTTTTAGGTCACTTATTCTATTTAAGATGTCCTATTTATTTCACTAGATTTTGAGATATTTGCTCATAGGAAATTTACCAATAAATTCTTCATACTCAACGAAGTGCCTTCCATAAAGTGGATGGTCAATGAATTTCTGCTGAATTGAATTAAATGTGTTCAATTTACAAGCTCTTTTTCTTTTCTAGTGTAGTTCAAGCATTTCGAAAAACTTCCTGGGGTAGTAAGTCTTTATTACTGCATAGGTGGCAAGTGCTGATGTTAAAATTCCTGTAAAATTTGCTTTTTCCCAAGTTGAAACTTTTCCCCCCAAAGTCCACTGTTGTTTCATCAGAGACACATTTACGCAATTAAAAAAAAGTACTTGAGTGTATGTATTATTAACATTATGGGAAGATTGTAAGTAAGAACTGAAAGTAATAATCATTTGAATTTTTAAATGTTTAGCCAAGCCAAACTTTTGGGTATCTAAGCTGGGGTCATACAGTCTCCTAACACCAGGACAGAGGTTAAGAGGACAATACATTGGAGAAATGGAATAGAGTCCAAAGTTTGATTCTGAATTTTTTTTTTTTTTTTTTTTTTTTTTTTTGAGACAGAGTCTCAAGCTGTCTCCCTGGGTAGGGTGCTGTGGCATCACAGCTCACAGCAACCTCAAACTCTTGGGCTTAAGCAATTCTCCTGCCTCAGCCTCCCAAGTAGGTGGGACTACAGGTGCCTGCCACAATGCCCAGCTATTTTTTGATTGTAGTTGTCATTGCTGTTTGGCAGGCCCAGGATGAATTCAAACCCACCAACTCTGGTGTATGCGCTGAGCCTGATTCTGAATTTTAAAACCTACAATTCCTAGTCAAAATAATGACCATTTAAACCCATAGACAGGACAGACAGATAGATAGACTGAAGTACATATAGCCTGCTTTTCTCTGGAATTTATAAAATATTCACATGCAATTTCTGATATAACAAAGGCCTTCCAAAAAGTATCTTTATGACTAATGAATAATGTTGAACTACAATGATTAAAAAAAAATTGCACCTATTTTCCAGAAAACAAGAAGTTACTGTTTCTGTCTTTAGCAGTTTTCTTGGCCTGAATGGCCTTACATTAAAACACTCTTAATGTAGTTTATGTAACATTTTTCTCCCCATAATTCAATAACTGAAAAAAAGATAAGTAAATACAAAATTAAGGAGACACCATGAAATGAGTCCTGTCCATGTACTGTATGGTAAATGTTAGTAAGATGCATTAACAGTATTTTAAAAAGCAATTAAGATACATTTTGAGGAGTATTTAAACTATACAATTTTACCAAATTTGCTACGTCTAATGAACAACTCTGCTCAAAAATAGACTTCGTTTTATAGAAAATTGATTCTTCACTTTATTAGCTTCGTGAATTGACAAGAAGACACTCATTAGAAGCAGGGTCTCTATTGCCTCTGTCTGTGTTTCTTTTTTTGTTAATGATTTCACTATTTCTTGTTGGAAGAGGTTACTATAGAAACTGCTCTTACTATTGATTTCTTGAAACAATTTTCACCAAATATTAGGAAACATTTTTGAGAGGCATTATTTTTACCTCATTTCAGTTTATTATACATTGGAATTCAACATATGCAGACACCTCACATTATTCCTTTATACAATGTGAAAACACATATAAATGAGTAAAATGGTTTGCAAATTTAATCAGCAATTAAAAAGAGAAATTGATACTTTGTTTCCTTTTATCTGTTCACAACTCATTTTTATTCCTTCAGATTTGTGCCAGCAAAATAGCTCTCCATCTTAGCATTGTGCACAATTTGTGGTTACTCCCCTTTGCTTTCCTAGGTGTCCTACAACACAGTGTGAACATGTTGCAGAGCTGCATCCTCTGCGAAGTAATTTCAGCAATCTCAAAGGTGCCAAATTATCCCCACTTTAAGGAATTCCAAAGATCGCCATTCATTGGAAGCAAAAAGCTTAAAAAATGCCCAAGTGTGTACAGGAACCTTTACCATGGGTCTGGACAGAGGCTGATATCTCTTCTTTCATTTTTACCTACATCGTTCTCCCCACTTTGTTGTATGTATTTTAATCTGCAGCCACACTCACCGACTCGTGCTGAAATGTATCTCACCAATTCCCATATTTTCCACATCTCCGGCCTTTCTATAAACTCCATTTTCTTTGCAGTTAATCCTCTCAAGCGTCCCTACCTAGTAAACCTCAAACATGTTTTGAAAGCTTCAATTTAAGTTATAATGTTATGTAAAAGTATCAGTGTAACTGATAGGGTTGATTACTAATATTAATGAGATTCCTAAGAATCTGACAAGCCATAGTAATACCTGCTTCCTACACATTTCAATCACTTATGTATGACCCTCAATGAAACACGTAGTAACAAGGTAACATAAAATGTTAAGAGATATAGCAGAGATTATTATTTGCGAGTACAAATATAAATAGCCAATGGAATCCTTGCTTTAATTCCCATTACAAAGTTTTATATTCAGGTACAAGGAAACACAAACACACATGCACACACTCATGCTTTCTTAGGCAAAGAGAAAACTATATTAAAAGAGAAAATTTACTTCTGATCTCCAGAAGGCTATAAAAGAAGGTCATTAATATCAAATTTGAAGCTATGTAATACCCAGGTATGTGGAAAACCTTATCCAACATCTGTTTTAGCAAATAAAGATTATCAAATCAATTTCAGCCAATGTCTTATTTCAAAACAGATAGCAAGAGTGTTAATAATGTCAAACATTGCTTAAAATGTGAATAAATTGATATTGATGAGGGTGTAACATTTTATTAATCAATCATCTACAAACAGTAAAAGAGTTGTTTTGCTTTCAAATGAAAAATAACTAAACCCAGCAACTTTTTCATAGATGCTAACAAATACTAGGAAATAACTCCCAAGGAATTTTTCTGATCCATTTCTTTTTCGTATTACATTTACATTCCTTTGTAATTTTCTATCTATCTATCTATCTATCTATCTATCTATCTATCTATTCATCCATCTATCTATACACCCACATATATATATATATATGTGTGTGTGTGTGTGTGTGTGTGTGTGTACATACACACACACACACACACACACACATATAGATACTAAATTATCCACACACACACTAAGGTATTAAGTGGCAACAAAAACCACAAGGATATTCATCCAAATATTAGTTTGATTTTAAATGTATTCAATTGAGCTGTGTGGTTCAATAGAACTGAATGAGATGAAGATAACTTACCTCTGAAACTAAAACATTCTACCTTTCTTTTACCTGTGGAGATATTGCCTTATTACAGGTATGACCTTAAATATTCTACATGAATGTTTTTCAGACTTTTTCTCAATTCCTATTTCAGTTCTTTTTAATATCAAAGACAGCCATACTCTAGTAGCATGTACAGAGTGCACTACAGTCATTTTCAGAGGGGCAGAACTTACTGCCCTTTTGAAGTAGGGTAAAAGGGTATGTTGTCTATATGGTGCCACCAGTGGAACTGGCATTTAAAAAAAAAAAAAATTCATACTACCCCCTTGAGAATCTGTCCAAATCATAGAAAGTAAAACCTTAACACTGACAATGCTTTCAAAGTCACAGCCCTGGTTTCACAGTCTAAATTACTGTTGACTTTCCTTAACATTTTCTGATAGTTAATTCCAGGGGGACTTGTAGGACTGTTGCAATGCATTTCTTAGGTTTGGTGTGAAGTGTGCCTTCTACATATTGGTGGTCAGAAGAATTTCAGAAGACTGTTTCCAGAATGTTCTCAAATTTCACCCTATTTGACATGTTTTTTTCTTTTAATGCATATTACTTTCTTGTTTGTTCATCTTTAACCATGATAGAGTCAGAAATTCTAAATAAATTAAAAACAAATGTGAGGTGGTAGAAGGGACATGATAAAGAATATTTTCCATTTTTTCTTACTATTGTATAATTCTCTTTAAAAGGTAAAATGTATTACATATGCACACACACACATACATAAAATAAAAGTGACACACAAAAATACCATTATAGCTACTGTTTGGCTAATATATTTTGGTAAAAAATTGTCATTGTTTATCATTTATTAAACACTTTCTATTGGTCAATTACATGAAAAGCCTATGATAGAGAAAAAAAGCTTTCATGCAATAAAACATTATGAAAATAAATGTGTAGCATAAAACTGTAGATGAACCTGGATAGAATTATAAGGGAAAATTAGGTTGCATGAATGCTGGGGACATTGCAATAGAAGGAGAAAGTGGACACGTGCCTATGTAATTTTTTCTCATTCAGATGAATTTAGCATCCTGCAATAAACCTACTTAGTACACATACACTGGTGTCAACAATTACTTCCTTTGTAGTACCTCAAATTTTAGTATTTCTATGACTGAGCCACCCTACTAACTCTATGTCATGAATGAAAGATACCTGGATACACAGAAAAGGAAACAAAACAAACAGTATCTTTCCATACATATGCAAAATATCACAATTTGAGCAAGAGTGAAATTCAGCTAATTTTATCATGCTTAATATGAAGTGTATGCATTTTATATTTTAAACGCTGAAATCAACTTATTGTACATGTGCTTAACACACAAATGTTACTACAATCCTGGTAAAGGAAAGTTTTGATCCCTGTGTCTGCAAAAATAGTAATGAAATATGCTGCTTTGAAATACATTATAATATATATTTCCTTTAGGTATGTTTCGTATCTACTTAACTGAATTTTCAGTTCAAAAGAAAATAAATTTCATCATTATTTACAGATATATTAAATCATAAGGTGTTATTTTATTTATAAGTTGGACTACTACCACCTTCATTGTCTCCTTAAAAAAGAAACTATACAGGATTCTATTTAGCATGGAGGTGTCTTTTTAAAATGCTTGCTTCTTAGATTTATGCAACAAAAGTAAGTTTGCAAATTTAGCCATTTATATTTGGCTGTTAAAGTTTGTGAGTGTAAAAGAGTTACTGAATTATTTATTGCAGAGTGACAGAGGAAAAGGCAATAAAGGAGTAAATGATTCACCTACCAGCTCGTGCTCAAACCAGGACTTTCCGAGGCGACTACGAGCTGATGTGAGCTTAATGTGTTATCAGTACCGAATGCTCAGCTATGAGGATCACCGTTCAGACCAAACATGAGGCAGACCATTGCAAGCCAAGTTACTTATATGTTTAGTTTTAGATAAGTCAGGATGCACTTTTGCAATCTTCCACTCCATCAATAAGGATAATATAGGTATAGATACACACACACACACACACACACATATATATATATATATGCACGTGCTAAAAATTATGATAAGGAATTTTTTGTGCATTATTCCTTTTTTTTTTTTTTTTTTGAAATGTGGCTTATCTTATCACCTTCAAATAAAGATATCAACAGGAACATAGTATGCTTCTTCTTTTTTAAAAACAATTATAGGTTTAGTAATCTTCATCTCTATCCCATGTAAGATATATTATTTTAAGAATGTATAATTCCCTGGCACTAAAAATCCACTAATTTTCAGGAGGCAATGTCTTACTTACCTGCTAATCAGATATCCAGTAATATATATTTTCTGGAATTCAGCCAGAAACCTAGAATTATTACAGAAAATGTCTTTAAGCAGTGGGAAAACCAGCTGTCACAAAGTCTGTATAGGACAGCAATAAAACTATTACCTTTTGCTCACAGACTAAGGTCTGTTCCTCAGAATCACTAACATTAAGCCTGCAGAATTGACATGTTTGATTAACAGATCTTCCCAGAGAATTTTCGTTTTCAGTGTAAAGGAGCAGAGGGAGAGGCAATTAGTGAAAGAAACTAACTCTGAACCACTAGACATAAGACAGAAGCACAGGAAACACAATATAAATCTATCTGGGGGGCATTTAGTGTCAGGCAAAAAGACCCACACACCTTTTTATTTCCTCAAGACATTAGTGCGATTGAAG
The DNA here is from genome assembly GCA_963574355.1 of Loris lydekkerianus. NCBI lineage: Eukaryota > Metazoa > Chordata > Mammalia > Primates > Lorisidae > Loris > Loris lydekkerianus. Next base: position 54,191 of record CAUYPK010136628.1, on the reverse strand, counting down.
TTAGTAAGATTATTCAAAGTCCCAATGAAGAAAATATAATGCCCAATGTGTCTATTTAAAGAAGGCAAAACCACCTTCGCTCTGTTTTAAAAAATATACTCATAACATTGTTTAATTTAAAATGTACTCATAAAGATAGACTGAAGACATTTTACCAGATTAGTGCAAACATATATAGTACCAGAATAAAAAAGAAAGAGATAATGCTAATGCAAAATAAAGTAAAATGAGTTACCAATTCTAAATTCAAACGAGTACTTTGAAAAGTAGCCTACTTTCTAACTTGGCTAAAAAATATGTTCTTCAGTTGTTTGCCCAGAAATAGCAATGCTTTGAGTCACTTGCATACCTAGACTTGACCCCGTTAAAATGGAGGCTCTAATTTTGACTCAAGTGTTTTTTCATTCACGGTTTGAATGAATGAAAAAAGGGGACACGTTTCAGGTAATGAATATGCATAACTCCTTTCACAAATGTTCTTACTAAATATAGGCAGATTCAGAACCTTAATATCTCCAGCTATATTTTTATTTTGAGCTGCCAAGATTAAGGAAAGCAAGGAAACCCTGTTTATAACTCTATTGTCCATGAGTAACTGAGGCTTTGTCAAAATTTCACCCAATTTAAAGGCTATAATTCAAAAACCATGTGGTTCATACTATTTTTACTCCCTTCTGTTTTGGCTATTTTTATAGCAGACTATTTAGGCATGTGATAATTTTTCTATAGGGACTATGTATTGAATTTGAGTACCAGTGTTGTGCAAAATAACTTCCACTGGCAAATAATCATCAACTGTTCATTCAACACTAGATGTGGATTATCTGTTACACAGAATTAATTGTATTGTCAAGGAAAGACCTTGGTGCAAATATATTTGGAATTACTCTTTTAGTATATCAAATTAGGAGTCCTCAACTCCTCTTCTTTCTTTTCCTCCACCTTTTCCTCTTATTTCTTTTTCTTGTTTTAATTGCAATTAGTGCAAAGGCCTTCTGAATCTCAGGTTTCAGTTGTATATCCAAATAAAAGTATCAGATAGGCTATTTTAATTTTGTCCTCATGGCTTCGAACAAGAAAATATTAGCAGTGATTGATAGCCTGGGTGTTTATATCCCAACTAGTGTAAAAGTATACAATGAGCAGTTTCCGTTAACTGTAGACCACACAGCTTCATCTACCTTCAAAATCCCCACGTACACTACAGAACTCCCATGTGTCTTTTGGTTCTTTCCAGTCATATCTCAGGAGATTCTTTTTTCATCATCTTTGCTGCAATGGGACAACATGATCTGTCTTCATATCAGACTTCCACAGACAATTGTTAGTTACTAAAGGACCCAAGTGAAAATCGTCTTTCATCCCAATGGTTTAATGTAGCTTCTTGAATGTCACAAGCATTTAGGAAATAATAAATTATAGTAATGATATATAAATGAAGGATTCAAATCCATTTAGCTCTTATTTTTTTCAGTTCCCGTATTCATGTGGAAAATGAGTCTAAACTTTTGTGATCATTAGTATAAAACTGGACATGAACTGAAGCAGTTGTAAACTTGTGTTTTACTACTTGTGAGATACCCAAGAGAGAAGGCAAGTGAATGAGCGAGTCTAATGCTCAGTAGACTAATCTGCAGCCCCGGTGTGGCTAAAATCATGTGTTGGTAATGATACCTTAGAAGTGGCCACGCCTGTCTGAGGAAGTTAAGATAGAGAAGATGGGAGTCACAGTCACCATAAGGGAATCTAGGGACTGCACAGTGTAAGAGAGAAATACGGCACAACAGTAAACACTGTGTGTGTGTGTTTTCATAACCAAAACCAGTTGCAATAACCAGAAAGTCAACTTGCTTAAAATCAACTTTATGATTCTTAAAATGTAGAATTTAAACTATTTGTACAGTTTTCAAGTTCTTCCTTGAGTCTCACTTTAATAGATTAACTCAACTTAATATAATGCTGAAAACTATATAAAATGTGAACCACGAAAGCCATATTGTTATAAATCACTGCTCTTGGAAATATTCAATGCTTTATCATTTTAAATAGTTCAACTGTGTAACATGTCAATGATGATGGCAAGATTCTTTCAGAGCCAATGCTGGTATTGCCACTTGATTGATTATATCATCTAGAAGCCCAAAATACTTAGGAAAAACTGTATCTACATTATATGAGTATTAAATGTGGTATACTTAAATAGTGATTATATATTTCAGTTAGGATTATTTTACTTTATTTTTATCAGGAGCAAGTTCAAAGTATATCTTACGCGAAATATGGATAAGCAAAAAGCACAATGAATCTGCTGCTAGAACCTGTTTCACATTTATGAAAGGGAAACTGAATTTGTTTCATGGCCCCACATTAGATAGGATGCTGTGCCTGAGGGAAGAGAAAAAAAATTAAACAGCGAATTTTGTCTGAAAGAAATTCTAAAGTAATTTGAAAGAGATTAAGATTGTAACTAGATAGTGGTTCTTTCATGTGGAATTTCATTGTGAATTGACCTCAAGTAGGTTTCTTTTCCTTTTCTTAATTGTACCTAAAAGTGAAATCTCTTATAAACAGAAGCAGAGTTTACCTCGGCATTAAACTAAAAGTAACTATTGGCTCTCAGTAGGTATTTCAGTGTGTTTCTGTAGAACCATTTTATGAGTCAGAAAGCATCATCAAATTAAAATTAAAAGCAAAACCTGACATGCTTCTGCTTATCTGGCTCTTCTGCAAGCTATTTTTACCTTTTTTTCTCAAAATAAGAAGGTCATGGAAATGAAAGTGAGAGTGTGTTAATAATAAATCGTCCATGCAATGTCATATCATGCAATAAGAATGAAAATCGGGTTTATCATTTCTAATATCTAGGGTCTTCTTTGATGAGTCTTTGCAACAGTTAGAATATTTGTCTCCTCAAAAATGCATGGTAAAATTTAATCCCCAATGTGGCAGTATTGAGAAGTGGGGCCGTTAGAGACAGTTAGATCACATTGGCGCTGATGTAATAACGGGATTAATACAGTCATGAATTACTGAATTAATAGGCTAATGGATTAATAGTTTAGTATAGGAAGAAAACTGGCGGCTTTCTTTGAAGAGCACGAGATATCCGAGCTAGCATGTCAACATGAGAACACACTCAGTTCTTTTACCATGTGGTCCTTTCACTGTCTTGAGACTCTGCAGCGATCACCCACCACCAAGAAGGCAGTCCGCAGATGTAGCCCCAAGACCTTGGACTTCTCAGCTTCTATAATTATAAGAAATAAATCCCTTTGATTATGAGTCACCGCTGTTCTGTATTTTGTTATAGATCATTTCCCTCTCTTACACGTCTTCTTCCTCAGTGACCTTCTCTGCCATGTTGTGATGCAGCATAAAAGACCTCACCAGAAGTCAGAACCATGCACTTAAACATCTCAGGCTACAGAAATGCAAACTAAATAAACTTCCTTTCTTTTTTTTTTTTTTAGAAATATCACAGGCTCAGGTATTTTTTTTTTTTTTATCACAGCTTAAAGTACACTAAAACAGTCCTCTATGATATTCCTTTTGTGTAAAGGCCATTCTTTGATAATTATTTTTAGATATATTTTTATTTTTCAAAGATACATTTCCAGGACCTGAACAGTGCCTGGTCAGTGTTCAAAACACTTATTGATTGAATGAAGGAATGATGGGTGCAAAAGAAACTAATTTCATACGGGAATTGTTTCCTTATCATTGTCAGCCCTCTTCAAGACACATCTCCTCTCCTGTAAAGACACTTATTCCTTATCAACATAGACCCAGTTAATGTTCCTAAAGAAATTCAGAAAAAGGGTGGCACCTGTGGCTCAAGGAGTAGGGCACTGGCCCCACACACTGGAGGTGGCGGGTTCAAACCCAACCCCAGTCGAAAACTGCAAAAAAGAAAAAAAGAAATTCAGTAAGAAAACAATATAGATATGCATATGTTCTGAGTGTATTACTAGACATTTTCATTGAGTTAGGATGCCTATGTAACCTTTTGAAAAAAGGCAAAGAGAGAGAGGATGAAATGTGTAAAAATTTTGGATGGGCTACCCAGGAACTTTATCAAGATTAATTGGAAAAATCAAGGAATGAGGCAAAATCATTTGACAAGATGTGAATAGAAACTTAAGACAATATATTGAAGTTGTTCAGCAACAATATACATTAGTATTTCTCTCTTGATATATTCTCCTACCCTCACATCCTATAGATGGCTTCATTTACATATGTGGAAAGAGGTATGTCTCTTGAACATGACTAGAGAATCTTTTTTTGTTGTTGTTTAAGAGAATCTCATCTCACTCTGTTGCTCAGGCTAGAGTGCCATTGCCTCAGCCTAGTTCACAACAACCTCAAACTCCTGGGCTCCACAGATTTATGGATAGATACCCATAAGATACCCATAAAAGTCCTCACCAGAAGCCAGGGCCATGCCCTTGAACTCCAAAGCCTCACCTTCCTAAATTGCTGGCACTACAGGTGCTTGCCATAACACCTACATAATTTTTCTATTTTTAGTAGTGACAGGATCTCACTCTTGAACTTCTGAGCTCAAGCAATCTGCCCTCCTGGGCCTCCCAGAGTGTTAGGTTTACAGGTGTGAGCCACCGTACCCAGACATTGAGCTGTGGGAGAACAAAATTCAGTTGTTCCTTGTATGACTTTCCTTGATGAAACTCTCCTTTAGGAAACTAGGCTTGCTATATCTTTTCCAATTATCAATGATTATGTAATTACCACAATATTCATGACAGTTAAGGTTTGCTATGTGACAGTAACTGAAAAAACACCTTGAGTTATAAATTATAGATGCAGGAAACATGTAACAAAGACATCTCAAGATATGCAAAGGGAACAGGATGTCCACGTTGCTGACCTGGGATGCAGAGTAGGACATGTGGACTATAACAAAGTTGTAGTCACATTTGTTGTAATCACATGCACAGGAGAATAGGGCCTGTGTGACCATATGCTTGTGACCATAGGCACAGCTAACTCATCACTTAGCTAAGCAGAAAAAGCTAAGGCTGAGAGCAGGCAGACCAATAACCAGTAGCTGTCAAAGTGTGTTTGCCATCCTGGATACATCAACCCACAGACAAGCAGTCATTTCTCATACATCCTGCTACACAGTGTGACATTTATTTTAATGTTTTCTTATAAAGTTTTCTTTTATACTTCTTTGTTTGAATCTCAATAAATACATATTAGAAACTGGACTCAGGTTGCAGGTGGACAGTGCCTGGGCCCCCTGGGTTGCAGTAACTGCCAGCAGTTAAGTAGTTGAGTAGTCCAGTCTTCACTCTGAGTTGTCTTCTCAAGAACACAGAGGCTCCGCCTCGCCTCCCTGAGCCTTGACTGACTTGCAGTGGTGGTAACCACAAGCAAATAATACCCAGTCTGATTCTTCCATTCACATGTCAGGGTGCTTTTAGCTGCCCATCAGTACCCAAAGGCTACCTTTATTTAAAAAAACAAAGGTCTTGATAGTTTTAAAATAGTCTGGCCAGTGTCTCAGAATAAAGGAGGTGACCGATTGCTTCTCATGTATATTCCTCAGTAAGCATAATTCTGTGCCGTGCTCACTTGTCATGTTCCCATGTTCTGCAGGTTCCTTTGGCTTTAAATTGTGTGGCTTTCTCTCGAATTTAGCTATATCTTGGCGTGGAGCAATGAATAACTGAGATAAAATGTGACAATCCTGGCTCCAGGAATAGCCCAAGGCCTTTCTGTTTGGCATTAGGCTCTACATAACATGCTTTTCTTAGCAAATATTATAGTTAAAGGCACTCTGAATGATTTTTCTGCACTGTATGTATTCCTGAAAAATTTTGAGACCAATTTTCACACTAAAAAATTAGTCGTTGCATAATTTCAGGTGAAAAGAAGCAATCCAGTTTGGCTGCTGTGGATTTAAATTTATAGCTTGTTTAACAACTTGTATTATTATTGTTTTACATAAAATCTTTCTAAAACTAATTAACATGCAATGGTACTCTTTGCATAACAATTTTGATATATAAAATTAAATTTGTTTTACAGTACATTAGTTTGGTGTTTAAATAATAGTTGATAATATTTTAATGTGAAGAAAAACAATGTAAGTTACAGTTGCAAAAGAAAATATGTATCCTTGTTTTCCATGCTTCATTGGATTTGCAATTATAATTTAAGGAGAATAAATTTGGCATATTGAAAATATTTCATGTAGTATATTAATTTTTCTAATACATTTTTAAGATAAGTAGTTGTTAAAATTCTTGGAAAATTATCTTAATTAGGAATAAAACATATGTCTCAAATTTCAATTTTCTAAATGACAGGAAACATGTTGAGAGTAGTCTATATGGCATGCGGTAGTTTATACAAATATGGGTACTTAGTAAATACTTAGAATATGAAAATATTACAGAAGAAGGGCCGTGCCTGTGGCTCAGTGAGTAGAGCGTCAGTCCCATAAACCGAGGGTGGAGGGCTCAAACTTGGCCTTGGCCAAACTGCAACAAAAAAATAGCCAGGCATTGTGGCGGGCACCTGTGGTCCCAGCTACTCAGGAGGCTGAGGCAAGAGAATCGCCTAAGCCCAAGAGGTGGAGGTTCCTGTGAGCTGTGACACCACAGCACTCTACCAAGGGTGACAAGTGAGACTCTGTGTCTAAAAAAAAAATAATAAAATAAAACAAAAATATTACAAAACAAAGGGAAATATATGTTTATATAAGGAAGTTGTAATTGAAATATCTCAATATTTTTTATATTTTCCTGAATATAGTCATGTCCTAGCAGTGATAATTATATTGAAATTAATACTCTTTTTTAAAAAAATTGTGCATTTACTATTTGATATCAGAGATATAGCTAGGTTTGGGGGACACAAAAATTGATGTAACATTGCAGCCTTTGAGTAACTGACAAACTAGTAAAGGAAATAGATCTATAAATACATAATTAGGGAATGCTATGATAACTGTTAGTGCATTGAAATTTATACAGAGTATTTCATGAGAAGAGGTAAAGGGTAATACTTAAAATAAACTTTGCTAGCTATTAGAAGTTCAAGTTTAACTATAAAAATTGAAGAAAAGAGGGTGGCGCCTGTGGCTCAAAGGAGTAGGGTGCCATCCCCATATTCTGGAGGTGGCAAGTTCAAACCCAGCCCAGACCAGAAACTGCAAAAAAAAAAAAAAAAAAAAAATGAAGAAAAGAATAAGAAATTTTTTGGTTGGGGAAAACGTTTGTGCAAAGGTATGACTATCAAGAGAAAAAACTCCATTACAGAAAAAGTTGAAGGCTTAATTTGGTGCTTTAATTAGTAAGAATTTGAGAGGAGAGGATAATTAGAGGCTACATTAGTTTGAAAATCTATATTCTGTCAACACCAGAGAGATGTAGGTGTGAAGATTTTAATACTTCTGATGATTATATGTATTAAGAAGATCCTGTTTACAATAAAATGGAGGATTAAAAATAGGAAGAAAGATAAAAGGAAATTTGTTAGAATAGAAGATAAATAATTATTTAAAAAATATATTCAACAACACTTGGTTACTATGTTCACCAACGATGTTTCTGAAGTTATTAGCTTACTAGCACATGGGTGAATGACAGGTATCATTCATAGAGGAATTCAGAAGCAAAAAATATACATAGCAGGAGGAGAATGAGTTCACTTTTGAATCAGTTATCTTGGCAATTCCTTTTTAACATAGTAGAAAATTATGGCCAAGTGGAAGTTGAAATTAAATACTGAATTCAGAGGGCCAGTCTGAGCAAGAAGTATACATTAACAGGTAATTAACATTAGGTAGTATTTAAAATCAAAGAAAAAGAGGGATTGTTCATGATAGGAAAGATTCTTTGAAGACATTTGTAAACTCATGAGTGACACTGATGATTTCTAGGTGTGCAGAAGAGTAGTAAGTTGAATAAAACAGTGTAACCCAATGAAAGGAGTTTAAAAAGTAGTTTTAAAATGTCAAATTCATGAGAAATCCAAGGAAAATGAAGATTTTAAATTATCTTCTCTTAAATGAGTGAAGAGTTTGATTCCATGATAAGTCTTACATGTAGTTTTTGAAGCCTTATCCCTATAGGCAATTACAAAGGCCTTACCTGGCATTCCCCATGGGGAAAGCCTGCCCTCCCCATACCGTGGAGTTTCTGATGCAGTGGAGGTCGAGTGCTCAGTCTCTCCAGGTCTGGCATGAGCCCTGGTATATCTAACTGGTATTGCTAACCCAGGTACCTCCATTTAGAGTTTGCTCTGAAGAGCCCTACATTGAACTCTTCCACAGTTGACTCTACTGAAACCTCATCATGGGAGACATGGGAGGGCCTGGAAGGCTCTTCTCCACTCTGACTTAGTGCTAAGTCTTATTCCACTCTTACTCCTTCCTCCTGTCCCTCTCCCAGTCCCTGTGCAGGAAATGGCAGGAGGCAAAGGCTCCCTTAGCAATGAGTCAAGGCTCCCTTAGCAATGAGATGATTTCCCCATTCGCTCAGCCAGCATGATTCCATGGAGAAAAATGGAACATTGAGAGTGCTGATGCTGACTTTCTGGCCCCTTATGTACACATTATACTTAGTAAATTAAGTCTTAATGGTTACTTTAATTGTGGCTTGTTGGTTTAATTCATCATCTTGACACATGGCAGGTCAGCTGTCCCCAGTCCAGCTCTTGACAAGTAGGCACAAGAGCACAGACCACGCCTGGAAACTGGGGTAGCTGGAAGCTTTTGGTAGTTGGAGTTGATGGTTTCTGACCATCTGTTGAAGGCACAGTCCTTGGAAGAACACAACATCAAAGCCCAAAAAGTCACCAGGGGAATTTAGGTCTAGTATAAACCAACAGATGGACATAGTATAAGCCTTCAGTAGAAGTTATTATTTCCTTTTCTATCAGGAGAGGTCCAACATAAAAGCCATTGATGAACATTTCTTTAGCCTCTCCTAACCCTGTAACCTTCCTCACCCACCAGCCTGAGAATGAATTATGTTGTGCACTGTCTCCATCTAATGAAGGAGGAATAGTGTGCCAAAGTTTTTATGACATAGGTTCCAAGTAAAATGTGCTTTTATGTGGATAATAGGAACACTCTTTAATATTAATTACATTTTTTAATATATGTCATCTTTACTAATTTGGTGTTATTAATGCTTTATTGTGAAATAAAGACAGTTAGAGGGACACAGAGAATTTCTTATTTGTCTTTGTGTTCCCTGGCGGCCAACTTATTATTTTATACATTACAGGGGATCAATAGGTTACAATTGAATTAAACCATTCTGTTACATAATTTTTACAAAAACAGGAACAAAACATCAACAACAAAAATATCTTTGGAGATAACACAGAATTACATGCTAATCATGATTCTGAAATTACTGATGATGATACTGAAATTGCAGATGTTTTAAACCCTAGGTTACAGAACTTCTAAAAGCAAATTCAGCAGGTGGAGAAAGATAAGCAGAACCCAGATTTGATCCCCTAGATTCAGCCCTCCTTTAAGTAGACAAGTCTGTGTCAATAGAATTATATATGCATGACTTGTTCTCCATTTCTCTCTCTCCCCCTTCTGCTCTTCCTTCCCTTACAAAGTTTGAAATCTCTATCAAATTCTATCACTTGAAACTAAATAGTACGGGTCGCTATACGTTTACAAATTTGTACAGTGACTAATTTAGCCATTTTATAAGTAATATACTAGACATGCAGAGATTGTCACTCTAATGAACCTTAAAAAACAATACCAGAGATACTAATCCTTGTATGTAGTTTCCTGATATTCAGTGCGACTTTTTTGATATTTTTTTTCAATATCGATGCTTGTGTGTTGCTAATTTACATTGATGGTATCTTCAATCAGAAAAGATTCCTAAAGTTTAAACAAATTTCCATGTACGTATTGTTTATGAAAACCCAAAGATAATTTCAAGTCTTCAAGAACTAACATTTTGGTAACAATATCATATTTAAAATGGAGAACACATATGCCTTTTTTTTCTTTTTAGGCACAATCTCAAGCTGTCTCCCTGGGTAGAGTGCCATGGCATCACAGCTCACAACAACCTCAAACTCTTGGGCTTAAGCGATTCTCTTGCCTCAGCCTCCCAAGTAGCTGGGACCACAGGCATCCGCCACAATGCCTGGCTATTTTTTATTGTTATTGCAGTTGTCATTGTTGTTTTAGTTGGCCCAGGACAGGTTTGAGCCTGCCAGCCTCCGTGTATATGGCCGGCCCCCTACCCACTGAGCATGTGTTTCACCCAGATATGCCTTTTGAAATGGTCGCCTCAACATAGATTCTCAGCCTAATTACTCTCCCACATTTCCCTACTTTTACTACCAATTGAAATGATCAAGGAAATCCCCCCCCACAAAAAAAAAAAAAAGAGAGAGAGAGAGGAAACCAAATCTATATTTGAGATTAGGGAGTTTGCTCGCTATGTTAGAAACATCGAGAACTTATGTGTTGTGTACAGCTTAAGAGAACATTATAAAATAACAAATCTGTGCCTCACTGCCTTATCTGGAAAGCATGCCAGATCAGATTCTGGCAGAAGGCCATTTGTATTCAGTAAGATGAACCATGGGGCCACCGGGAGTGCGTTTTCAACCTTGGCAGTGCCACTGGAGAAGCATTCTTGTAGCTTTAAGCCAAAATAAGAAGAGTGCATTTGGCAAGATTAATTCCTGGCATAAAATTGGAGTCCTCTTAGAACAGAAGGCTCTTCCAGACAAAATCAGGAGATACGCTGTGGTTGGATCTCAGAGAAGTTAAATGTTCCAATAGCGAGGCACCCTGAGGAGGCCTGGTCCTGGCTGCCACATCAAACACTGAAAAGACACTCTTGGACAGAAGGCTGCACTCCTGGTGCGACTGACTCTACATCTATTTGTAGCTCCTCCCTTCCCTTCTAGGCCAGGTTCACAGCATCTCTTCTGCAGGGTGGCAAAAATCCATAAAGCATACATGAAATTTTCTTTTCTTCCTTCTATTTCCTCAGAAATATGGACTAGGGCTCATAATAATTTCTAACAATACAAACTTCAACCCAAATTGGCAATCAGCCCTTACCTGTAATGCATGGACTTCATTCTTTAAATGTTGGCCAAGCCAAATATTGTCATAACTAGGAATAAATAGTATTGTTCCAAGAAAAAGAAGTCCATTTTAGGCACATTTAAATTCTTATTTTGAAGAGAATGAAGGGTCTTGTTACAGAGCCATAAAGTTTACATTGAGATGAAAGTTTCACAGAGTAAATTAGAAACTGTAATATGCAGTGAGCGACTATTTCATTGCTGCAGAAAATTGAAGTCATAAAATAGAAAGTAAATGAAAAAAAAAGTTCCCTAGTCCTGGAATTCAGATTATGTCAGTGAACAGCTGATGATTATCAGAAAAGTAAAAGGAACATCAGAGATACGTTAAGATCATTCTTAATCGTGCCTGATTTCCATCCGTATTTGATGGAATTTCCAAACTAAGTGAGATGAGAAAGAGGGAGTAGAAAATATTCAAATGTTAAGGTAATGATCTGATTCATTCTGGAAAGCTAATTAAGAAAACTAAAGAAGCTCAATCATTATTTGTTCTTATCACTCTATAAAAATCAGTACACTAAACATGTTCAATATAGAAAATATAAAACAATTAAGGAATAAAAATTAGGTGTACAGGCCCCCGGCGTGGTGGCTCACGCCTGTAGTCCCAGCACTGTGGGAGGCCAAGGCGGGTGGATTGCCTGAGCTCAGAAGTTCGAGACCAGTCTGAGCAGCAGTGAGCCAGAGTAAGACGCTGTCTGTACTAACATCAAAAACAGCCAGACGTTGTGGTGGGCGTCTGTAATCCCAGCTACTGGGGAGGCAACGGGAAAGAGCATCGCCAAGGGAAGAACATTAAAAAGAAGAAGAAAATGAACAACAAAAAAGTACTTCAAACGAAGAAGAATGAACAAGGAAGCTGAAATTAAAAAAAAAAAAAAAAATTTAAATTAGGTATACAGCAAAAGTCTCCACACTAAAAGCCAACTGATTCTGATACAGTAATGCATTTTACTTAAAACAGTTACAAACCCAGAACATTATATTCATCCAACTGATCCCTTAAATTAGTAAGGGAGTAATCACAGGGAAAATGTGAATAAAAATAAAATATGTAAATATTGAATGTGAAGCCTATTACAGAAGATTGTTAAAAAGGTAAAATAAACTTTTAATATTAGTTATTAACAGAACATTATTACAGCCAATGGATTTTTTAAAATTTAGAAAAACAAGAAAACTACTAAAATAGACACTTGCATTAAAGTACGTTTTTACTGATAACCGATACTAATGTTCTCATTTTACATTTATATGTTTGACAAACAATAGCCATTAATATATGAGGATAACTATATAAATTGTTAAATAAGCTTATAAAATCAACAACAGCCATTGAAAATAAACAAAGGATATAACAAGGATCCTTCCTTAACATCAAAAACAAACGCAAGATACATGCTTTTCACAGTATTAAAGTGAGACAAAAATAAAGGAATGTATTTGGTCTGTCTATTGCTGTATAACTAACTTCAAAATCTCAATGAGCTATTTGTTATTATATCCACAGTTACGGGGGTCAGAGGCTGAGCAGAGAGGGCTTGTCTCTAATGCGTGATGCTGGTGGCCACAGCTGGGAAGACCCAGGGTCTGGGGGCTGGAACAGCTACATCCTGGCCAGGTCTGTGAGCTCTTTCTCTTCCCCTCTTAATCTGCACAAAACTCTCTCCCTCTCTGCTTTCTCTTGTTTTCTTTGGAAGGCTTTTCCCCCTGCCACCTTAGACAAAACAGCATGGCATCCTCAGAGTACTCCGACTTCTGATGGGGCAGCTCTGGGCTCACCGAGTAAAGCAGTGGCAATTACCAATAATCATATTCATAAAGCCTACGCCAAGAACTACTTTATCACTTCCCCACACTCTACTGGTCACAGCAATCAGAAAGACCCTATGTTTCTCTGAATGGAAGGAGCATTATTTTTGTAGTTTAATCTCACACAGGCCCAGTAGAACCAAGGCTAAGAGAGGCTGAATCTTTATTTTAATGACTCAGATAACTCATTGGTAAAATAGAGGTTTTTAAGGGTGGTGCCTGTGGCTCAGAGGAGTAGGGCGCCAGCCCCATATGCCAGAGGTGGTGGCCAAAAAAAAATAAAATAGAGGTTTTAATGGGTCCTGTTGTAATAGAGTTGTTGTGAAAATTAAATGTTTATGACATTTAATAAAAGTTCAAAAATTAAAAGTATTACAATTTTAATGTTATATTTTTTAAATATTCAATTTAGCTGCTGCATTTTTCTTTCCTTTTAATATACTCCTGAACATGTACAGATAACACATAAAGATGCACTTCCTTACTCTATCTCTGTTTTGGTTTCAACAGTTGGCTGGCTCTCTTTTTTGCACATGCCCCCACCCCTTGCACACATCCACAAGCATTTCTCAATCTGAGTCTTTTTATAGGCTATACACAAATACACACTCAAATATCAGTATATTCTGAAGCAAGATAATAGAATTATTGCAATGCAAAGAAAAATTAAGATTACGTTTAAATTATTTACAAATTCATAGTTTTAGAATAGCATAAACCATTCTGGAAATTCTTTGTAACAAACAAAATATTAAATCTTAACTAGAAATAAAGAGAGGATAAAACTGCAATAAAAGATGCTTAGAAAATAAATGTAGTAACATTGAGTAACTGACATATAACAATGTGTTAAATAAAATAAAACTCTTGGAAATAAATGTATCACACAAAATGCTATTGTCATTGTTCCAGTTTGGACATTTGATCCACCAAAACTCATGTTGTTGCAATTTGATGCCTGATGCTGCAGGTGGCACTTCATGGGAGGAGTTTGGGCCATGGAGGCAACGCCCTCATGAATAGCCTGGTGTTTCCCTAATGAGTGAGTTCTCACTCCATTAGCTCCCCCAGAGTTCACCTGCGAACTAGTTGTTACAAAGAGCCTGGCACCTTTTCCCCTCTTCCATGTGACCTGCACCAGGTGACCTGCACACAGCTCCTTCCTTTTGCTGTTAGCCATGATAGGAGGCAGTCTGAGGCCCTCACTAACAGCAGATGCTGGTGCTGTGCCTGAACAGCCTGCAGAACTGTGAACAAAACAAACCTTTCTTTTTTTTTTTTTTTTTTTTTTTGGAGACAGAGTCTCACTTTGTCGCCCCCAGTAGAGTGCTGTGATTTCATAGCTCTCAGAAACCTCAAAGTCTTGGGCTCAAGCAATTCTCTTACCTCAGCTTCCCAAGTAGTTAGGACTACAGGCCCCTCCTACAACACCCAGCTATTTTTGAGGTCTCACTCTTGCTCAGGCTGGTTTCAAACCTGCAAACCTGCGGAGCTCAGGCAATCCACCTGCCTCGGCCTCCCAGAGTGCTGAGATGACAGGCAAGAGCCACCTCACTTGACTCAAAATAAACCTTTGTTGATAAATTGCCCAGTCTCAGACATTCCTCTATAACAACACAAAAGAGACTAACACAATCATAAAGGAAAATCAAATCATTAAACCTTCAATATGTGAAGATACGCAATAAATGATGATCAATACGGGAAAAATATTGAGGTAAGCTGTTAATAAAAATAAATCTCTGTGCCATGATATGGAAAATGGTGGGAATGACCAGTACTCAGTGATCTACTTATTTTAAGACATGATTTTTTAGAGGCTCTTAGAAAATTTGCCCAAGGAAAAAAATACATTATAAATGTGAGAGGATATAATCAAGGATATGAATTATGCACAATATTAAGTGATAATTTCTGTTCTATAAATTTTGAAAACACAATGAAATAGATGGTTTCCTAAGAAGAATGTGAAATTTTAAGATTATTTTGGTGAAGTTATGAATAGAAAGTAATTGAAAAAAGCTTCCCAAAATAGAAATAAAATGAATAATAAAACTTTCAAAAAGTATTTAAATTCCACTCAGTTTTATATCTGAGTTCCAGAAACAGATAATTCTATGTTATTAAATAATAGCAGAACACAGGAAATGATGGAAGATCTTTCCAATTGTTTTATAAATCTGGGAATAGATGCAAATCCAAGCCCTATTTTTTTTTTTTTTCCTGATCAGTCTTTCTTACAAAATAGTACAAACGTAAATGTCAAAACTGACAAATTTGAAACTGCTCTGCATCATAATTATATTAAATGACATGCATGGCAACATTAAAGGCAATGTAAACATGGTAAAAACTTTAATAATCTGTGACAAATGTTCATAATTTCTCCAAATAGGAAGAATTTCAACATTATTTTTTTAAATTAGTTTTTCAAAAAGGGTTTGTAAATTCCACGGCTCTACTTTCTGCGATATTTACCTCTATTAATTTCTAGCAGACATTGAGTGGATACTCCATCCCAAAATACTTTGTGGAACTCATTAGAGAACTATACAATGTGTTGTATTTACAAATGGAATGTGCCATTTGGCTTACTGGGGAAGGTTTCTGTCTGACATAGAATTCTCCACTGAAAACATATTCATCATTAATAATAGAAAACTTGTAACTCTCAGCATTTAGCAGCGAAAGAATGGGGTGTCCGACCAATATTTCTGCGAGTTTAATTTTATGCATTTTACTATTGATATTAAAATAATATATTTGTGAACTACTAAGTAATTCTAATAATTGGCAACGTTCCACAAGAAATCATTATACAAATCAGATTCAGTGCTGAATTGCAATAATTTTATTCACCGTGTCTTGACTAGTTCTTCTCTTTTTATTACATTTATTGTCCTTACTGTTTATTGGAGAAGCTGATAGAAGCTATGTCAATGATTATCTTTTCAGAATTATTCATTTCTGTTTACAGACTGATCTGCCTTCATATTAAAATGGTAGTTTAGGTGAGCATACAGTAAGTGAGTACAATAAAGAATTGCAAAGGCTTTGGAGTGTGTGTTCTTAATCTTTTCTTGGATAGTGTCCAAGTTCATCAGCACTAAAATGTTAGATGAGAAGAAAATTACAGCGATGCTTGCTGAAATACAGTATATTCATAATGTTATACACCAGTAAGTAAAATATTGTAACAGATTGTAAATGTATTTCTGACTCTGCTTGCAAGAGTACATCGTAAATATGACATAATATATATTATTATATATAATATATGATTCATAATATATATATAAATATATATTTCATAATATATATAAAATATATATTTTATAATATATTCATATATTATGAAAATTTCAAAGAATTTTCTTAGTACTCCACTGCTTAATAACTGTAAAAAATAAGAATTGCATATTATTTATTGGATATGTTCACATGAAGACTTTTGTCTTATAGAACTCCAATATATTGGTGCTCAGAAGAAAGACAAAATGAGACTCCAGAAGGAAGTATAAACTACCTGATTATAATACGATCATGGAGTTATATTTCAATAAAAGGGAAAATATATGTGAAGAATATTGAATATCATACGTGGCAGTTGAAAAGATCTCTTTAGAATGCATGTTTTCAATCTTCTCAGTTATTTAATTGATGAACTTGTAAAGAACAGGTAAGAAATGAAGTATGTGCATTATTTCTTTGAATTTCTGTTGTACTAATTATTTATTTCAAGTATTTGACATTTATCAGTTATTGCCTTTATCTCTTAAGATAGGAAAAATAAAAAATAGTTGATCACTAAAAAGATGACTATCATTTTTTCATGTGGATGAGTAAATTTCTACTAGCACAAACTTAGTAGCCTAGTAGCTACATGTATTTCAATGCTTTACATATGGAATAAGTCAAATGTGTTTGATGATGATGGAGCTACAATATAGGATAAGATTGAGTCCATAATGACACAAAATTGGGATCTGAGTGTGTAAAACATCTCCTTGAAAACAAAAGGATTAACTACAGGTACCTAGTTCCTTGAAGAACAAGTAGAAAACAATGTGTGAAATTTTTAAATGTTGTTATTCAGTAGATTAAATTAGATTAAGGCAATGCTACAATGAAGTACTAGCTATTTATATGTAGTATGTATGCAGATATACATGGTGGCCATGAAATGCATGTACAAGTGCTGTATATATGCATGTGTATATATACACTTAGGGTGCCCAAAATGTATACACATTTTAAGAATGAAAAAATTTGTATTTTAATTATAATACTCAAGTCACATTTTACTTTTGAAAATACAAGAGGTGCTTCAAGGTGACTTAAATTCATCATTTGTAGGGGTATATATTATTACAATTTTAGTATATATTTTTCTTTTCTTAAAATATATATACATTTTTGGCATCCCCAGTATATATGTGTATATACATCTATACATTTTAATGAACATATAATAAAATGCACATACAAGGTATTACAATACATGGAGTTTATGATAATAATGCATTCTCTTTACTATTCATGATTTATAAACCTTTAGATGGATAAGAATTGCATTTGTGAAGATAGAAGCTACGGTGACAGGAGACTAAATGGGTTTGTGCTAAGCAGAATTATCAGATGTCTCCAGGCTGCTCCCTCCATGTTGTATAGATGCTGTGTTATTCCTTCCTCTTCAATAGGGGCTAATGCTGTGAATATGATAGGATGTGACGTCCACGGTGTGGGTACTAATTAGTTGACTTTAAATTCAAAAAGAACCAACACCTGCTTATTATGTGTGGTCTGATCTAATCAAGGGAGTTCTGCAAAGGGGGGGAGGGACAGAGACACACTAG
The DNA here is from genome assembly GCA_963574355.1 of Loris lydekkerianus. Taxonomy (NCBI): domain Eukaryota; kingdom Metazoa; phylum Chordata; class Mammalia; order Primates; family Lorisidae; genus Loris; species Loris lydekkerianus. The sequence goes on along the minus strand of CAUYPK010136628.1, from coordinate 36,402 downwards.
TGCCGTCCTGAAAGAACCCAGCTGTCCAAGAGGGCGTGTGGCGAAGGATACCACTGACTTCAGGAGCTGAAGTTTTCTTAACTGATAACTAGCAGAAAATGAGGACTTCAATTCTGCAGCAGAAAGAAATGCATTTTTCCAACAGCTGAGTAAATTTGGAGGAGGACTCTGGGTCTCGTAGGAGTTCACAGACGGTCTATACCTCAGCCCAACCACCTGCAACGTGACCCCAGATGGAGAACGTTGTGACTGTGTTCAGACTCCTCACCCAAGGAAATGGTGAAAAAGTAAACTGCTTTTACATCAAGACACAGAGTTTACGTTATTATGGTACTAGACAATGAACTCAAAATGCTTCCTAAAAATTGAAAACCTCAGACAACTTGCGCAAAACAATTGCTGTTATCATATGGAAATGGAAGAGGTATCTGGATTTCACAGGCATGAGCAAAAATAAAACATAAAATGACTTGAGACCAAACACCCAAGCTGACATTTCATCGGAATGATAAAAATCTTCTTCTTATTAATGTCAATTTGCTGGCTTACGGGGTGTGGAAAGATTGACTTTTGGAGCACAGAGTTTAAGCCAATACTTCAAAGTGCCCTCAGGGTTATAATCCATAAAAGGATTGAAATGGAGGAGAAAGTGGATGAGTCTCTGAAGTTTGGGCAGCCTTTGGATTGCCTAAGAAATGGCTGAAAAATATTGTATGTGGGTGAATGAAAAAGTACAGAGATTAGAAAAGTCTCTCTGAGGCTACATTTATTGAAGAAAAAAGCAGAAGGATAAAAGAGAGGGAGATTTAAAGAGAAAGGGAAGTGGAAAGATAAAAGAACAACAACAACAAAAATCAGTTTGCTCTCAAGTATCTAAATTGTATAGCTAGTGTAACAGTGAATTTCTGCAATATGCAATATTTTAAATAAACTTGGAAAGTCACAAGTGTTATCTGAAAAAAGTCTTGAGGTTTATGTGTGTGTATGTATGATTATGTACATATACAGTATATTTTTATGTTTTATAGTTTTCAAAGAATGTACAAAACCTAATTTCCATTTTCACATTAAGACTTAGAGGTCCATTATGTATCTTTATTTTCATTTTGTATACTCAAGTATGGGGCTTACAGAATCTAATAGGTGCAGACAATTGTCGATAATTGTAATCTCAGAGGCAGTTGTAGATTAACAAACATCTTATTTCATGTTATGGCATTTGTAAGAAGAAAGTCTCAAGGAAGAAAATCAGTTTTAGTGTGAGAGATACGTAGCTCCCTTTGAAAGTATTGAGTTTGAACAAGAAACTATAGAAGGTCATAGAATTTACTTTTCCTGAATAATTTTCATTTGTTTTTAAAATATTAAAGCCTTCACAATTTTGAACATATTCTTTAAGTGCAAGGTTTTCAGCGGATAACAAATAAAATAATAACTTGGTTAAATAGAGCATTTGACCAGCAAACTTATCTGCATATTAAGTCTTTAGGAATTTTTTTTTTTATTGTTTTTGAGCTTAAGCTGTGATTACAAGTGATAAAATTGAGTAATGTTTGTCTTGTTCATGGACCTTTGTTTAATTATTAGAATATATTTGAAAGTAAGGCAGTGGCAAGCTTTTGGTTGAGAATATTAGAATTAAAGAAAACACTGCACAAGAAATAAAATTAGAAAACTTATTTTTTGGACTTTATTTTTCTAACCTCTATCATGGGTCTTCTCTCCAGAGCTGCCTTATATAACTCATATCAATGGCTTTTCTCATGAAGCAATTGTTAAGTCTTACTGCTAGATTGCTGAAAATAACAATAATCGGCCGGGCATGGTGGCTCATGCCTGTAATCCTAGCACTCTGGGAGGCCGAGGCAGGTGGGTTGCCCTGAGCTCAGAGGTTGGAGACCAGCCTTAGCCAGAGTGAGACCCCCTTCTCTGCAAAAAAAAAAAAAAAAAGTTAAAACAAAGCAAGCAAACAAAAACAAGTGGCATAGAGTAACGCTGATTTTTAAATTTTTCACAATAATTTAGAATTACTGAGTTAGATGAGTAGGGGAGTCCTCTACATGAATGGGGCCAAAGTAAAGTGAGTGTGTATTGGACTGGAAGATGCACCATGCCTCACTCACAGTTCTGTCATCTGTGGGCTGAGGGCGGAATTCTGGGATTCCTGTGCCCTTATAAAGTTTCCAAGCCAACCCTCTCCTGAACTTCCCATATGTTCTATCTAGGATAGCTCAGGACACCCAAAAGTGCAGAACCAAAGCTGTCAGGCCTCTTTCAGGCTAAATCCCAGGATGGCAGCTGCATCACCTCACCAGCTTCTAGAATCTGAGATAGTCACAGTGGCAGCAAAGTGTCTAAAGAAGAGGAAACGAGCTCTACTCCTTTATAATGGGACTAACAAAAAGTCTCCAGCCACTTAGAATCCACCATGTGAAAAGTAATTTTTGAAAGACATAAATCAAAAACTTCTAAATGCGAAGTCCATTTAAATTAAATAGAAATGTGCAGAGAGTTATTGGGGGTCAGTGCTCTCCCTGTGAGTTCATTATGTATAGTTAGTCAACCAGGAATTTGATCTAAATTTTGTTATGACAAGAAGCCTTCAGGAGAACCGGTAAACCATATATGTTTGGTTACTTTTTTTCTTACATAGGTTTGGGACTGGCTTGCATACACGGCTTAGTCAAGTGTGGGGGCTACGACGAAACACCATAGACTAAGTGGCTTAAACAACAGAAATTTATTTTTCATAGTTCTGCGGACTGGTAGTCTGAGATCAAGCTGTCAGCAGCGCCAGTGTCTGGAGATGATTTTCTCTACCCGGTTACACACAGCTGCCCTCTGTCTGTGTCTTCACGTGGCTTTTCCTCAGTGCGTGTAGGGGAGAGAGTGAGAGCTTGCTGGCCTCCCAAAGGCAGGAATCCTAGGCTGAGGGTCCCACCTTCACGACCTTGTCTAAACCTAATTATTCCCCCAGAGTCACATTTGAAATATCATAACATGAAGCGTTAGGACTTTGAAATGTGAATCTGGGAGTGACTCAATTTAGTCCGTAGCAATAAATATAAAATCCTGACGATCTGATTCAGATGTATTCTTTTATTTATATGACTATTTTACTATGTAATAATGTTTTTAGTACTGCATCTATTTTTTGAATATTCACTTGATCAGACATTTCTTTCCAACTTCATCTAAAAATCTCCATTTTTGACCCTCTTCTGTAAAAAATGAGTCATCTTTAAAAGTTAAAACAACATACACTTTAAACATAGATTAAAGCGTGCTTAAGCTGAAGGAGGCACATCTTCATTTTGGTATCTTTAAACTCCAGAAGAATTCTTGGTACAGAATATGGATTTAAGAACTACTTGTTGAATGATACAAATAAAACTAAGGTTTAAAAGCAATTTTGAGGAGGGGCAGACAAGCAGAAATAAAACTTACTTCAATCACTTTGGAACAGCACAGATTTGCTGCTTTTACCTGATCTGTGCTAGATTTCAGTTATTCAGTTAAAATTTTGAAGACCTTAACAAGGTCCCTTATGTTGTAACAATGAAATTTATGTTACCCAGTGAAATTTACTTGGGTAACATTTTCTTTCACTATTTCTAATTTAATATAACAGAGTCATTACATTGCTAACTGTTGGCAAGTTTGTGATCAGTTTTATAAAAATGGTAAAACTGCTATTTATAGGTGGGTTAAATGAAGAAATCTATCTGAGGTGTCCAAGCAGGATATTACAGCTGAAAACACAATACCCTGTTGTGGATGGCTTATACATTAAAGAACATGTTCTTGCATAATTTATTTGTTCCTGAGGTCCAGTCTTATAAATTGGAAAAGGTTACTCTAAAAAAAAAAAAAAAAAAGAAGAAGAAGAATTCAGCATATTAGGGAGTATGAGTGCAGTTTTGTTATCTGGATATATTTTACAGTGAAGAGGACTGAGTTTCAGTGTACCCATCGCCCATGTAGCATGCGTTGTAACCCAATAAATGATTTCCCGTTCTTCATCCTCCACCCACACTGCCATCTTTGGACTCTTCCACAGCAATTGGTCAATTTGCCAATATGGTAGACACGAGGAAAATGAATCTCAGGAATTTGTGGTAACTTTTTAAATAATGTGAATGCAAACTATAAAATTGATATTTTATTTTAGAACTTAAAACACTTTGAATAATTATTACATGACAATCTATTCACACAGTTTATTTTGGCAACTGGATGCTTTCTGTGGGATAATTGCATTTCTCAAATTGATTGTACTATGGTGCTCAGTGGCTTGGTGTAAGAACAGTTGAGATGTTGGTGTGAAGACATCTTTTAGAAATGATTAACTTTTCATCAGTAGGTTTTGAGTAAAACACATTACCCTCCATAGGGTAGATTGATCTCAACCATTTAGTTGTTAGGCTTGAAGAGAAAAGACTGAGATTCCCAAAAATAGAGAATTCAGCCTAAAGACTGCAAATAAACAAACAAATACCCCTGCCTGCATCACCAGACTAATTTTGGATTTCGCATGCAAGATTGGACATCAAACCTTACCCGAGTTTGCAGGCTGCGAGCTCACCCTACAAATTTTAGACTAGCCAGCCCCAATAAACATCTGAGCAAATTCCTTAAAATGAATTCTTCAATATATGAATATATATATATTCTTTTAGTTCTGTGTACGGTTTGAGAATCATTACAAATTAAGTGCTATTCCTATTTTCACATGAATAAGGTCACTAAAGCAAATGTTACACACATGCTTTTCTCTTATTCACCACTGAAATTTTTTTCTCAGTTAATTTAGTATACAGTAAAGCCACCACAGATTTCCATAAATATGTACTGGTTTGTTGAACAGGTATATTAATCAATGTATCTAAATCATTTGTATTTCAACATAAATGTTTTATATAGCAATGGTACTTACAAAAAATACCAGTATGAATTTATTAACTAAGTAGCTTTTAAATTTTTTTTTATTTTTTATTTTTAATTCTTAAGGTTGAAGCCATCAAGCCCTGTGCTTTACCTTGATGGGTTACTTTTTATTACTGCTTTCATCTCATTGCTTCCTTTTGGTTTATTCAGATTTTGGATTTCTTTCTTTCTTTTTGGTAGGTTATATTTCCTAGCAATTTATCCATTTATTATACGTTTTCTCAGTTATTGACATACAGTTGTTCACAATAGTCCTCAATTACCCTTTGGATTTCTGTAGTATCAGTAGTAATGCCTCCTTTCTCATTAATGTTATTATTTATTATTCTCTCGCTTTTTTTTTTTTTTTTTCTTTTAGGCTAGCTAAAGGTTTTTCAATTTTGTTTACCACTTCAAAAAATCAACTTTTCATTTCATGGATATTTTTTATTTTTTATTTCAATTTTACTTATTTGTGCTCTGCTCTGATTTATTTTTTGTTTTATTCCATGGTGGTCATAAAAAAATATTTGGTGTGACTCAGCACCTGTAGCACAGTGGTTATGGCACCAGCCACATACACCAACCTGGTGTGGGTTCAAACCTGGTCCAGGCCAGCTGAACAACAATGACAACTGCAACAAGTGCCAGGTGCACAACACCTGCCAGGTGTTGTGGCAGGCACCCATAGTCCTAGCTATTTGTGAGGCTGAGGCAAGAGAATCCCAAATGTTCGAGGTTGCTATGAGCTGTGACAGCACAGCGCTCTACTGAGAATTACATAATGAGACTGTCTAAAATATATATATATTTTATATATATGGTGTGACTTCAAATTATTTGAATTTTTGTCATTTGTTTTGTGGCCTAACATGGTTCATCATTGTGAATGATTCACAAGCTGACTAAAAACAACAAAACAAAAAACATGTATTTTATAGTGGTTGGATGAAACATCCTGAAAGTATCTATCAGGTTCATATGGTCAGTGATGCAGATTAAATACAATATGTCTGTGTTAATTTTCTGCCTGGATGAGCAGTCTAGTGCTTAATGTGGAGTGTTGAGGAATAAGGATTATTGTACTGGGTTATATCTCTAACTTTAGCACTTATAATATTAGCTTTATATATGTTGGACACATATGTATTTGGAATTGTTATATTAATAGCTTCTTGCTGAACTAATCCACTTTTGATCATACAATGCCCTTCTTTGTTCCTTTTACAGTTTTTCCCTTGAGAACTATTTTATCTGATAGAAGTATAGCTAGTCCTGCTTCTCTCTCTCTCTTTCTCTCTCTCTTTGGTTCACATTTACATGGAATTACTTTTTTCAACTCTTTATTTACAATTTATGTGTGTCTTTATAGGTGAAGTGTGTCTCTTGCAGACAGCCATAAGAATTTCCTAAAGACTTCACTCTTTGTAGCTTGACTTCCTTACAAATGTATTCCAGCCCACAGATTGATTTTTTTCTCATTTAATTAGTTTTACTTTAATTTCTTTTTCTTTCTTTCTTTCTTTCTTTCTTTCTTTCTTTCTTTCTTTCTTTCTTTCTTTCTTTCTTTCTTTCTTAATTGTTTTGGATTCACTGAGGGTCCAAAGAATCAGGTTCCACTGATTCATTTGTTAGGTAAAGTTCCTCTTATAATTGTGTCCTGTGCCTGAGAAATGTGCCCTACACCATAACCCCCATCCCCCTCCCTCCTCCGCTTGACCCATTCCCTCCTTCCCCAACTCTCCGCCTTGTGTTAGGTCATCTACTGTCTTAATATTAGAATAGAGTACATTGGATTCTTGCTTCTCCATTCTTGTGGTACTTTACTAAGAAGCATATATTCCACCTCCATCCAGGTTATACAAAAGATGTAAAGTCTCCATCTTTTTAGTGGGTGAATAGTATTCCATGGTATACATATTCCACAGCTTGTTAATTCATTCCTGAGTGGTGGGCATTTAGGCTATTTCCATATTTTGGTGATGGTAAATTAAACTGTGATAGTCTAGTGCAAATGTCCTTATGATAAAATGTTTTATTTTCTTCTGAGTAGATGCCTACTTAATGGGATTGCAAGATCAAATGGGAAATCAAATATGAGTTCTTTGAGGATTCTCCATACTTACTTCCAAAAAGGATAAATTAGTTTGCAGTCCCACCAGCAGTGGAAAAGTGTTTCATTCTTTCCACATCCATGCCATGCCAGTGTCTGCAGCTTTGAGACTTTGTGATGTGGGCTATTCTCACTGGGTATGGGTGATATCTCAAGGTGGTTTTTGATTTGAATTTCTCTGATGACCAGGGAAGATGAGCAATTTTTCAAATGTTTGTTAGCCATTGGCCTTTTTTTCTACTTTTAATCTGGTGCTGGGGCTAGCCAGAACTTGGGTTTCAGAATAGAGACTTTTCCTCTGACTGGGCTGGTCTCAATATTCCCTCTGTGGGCACTGGCAGAATTTTGCTATGTTGTGTTTCTTTGAGTTTCAGTACAAAGTCTCCTGATCACTTTGGTCTCCCTCCCCAGGCACACATATTCTCTCTTCACGCAGCATCATGGTGTGGCACTGCTAGTGACGAGGGAGAGCTTGTAGATGAGGCAATAAATATTGTCAATTTATCTAAAGAGTTTATAAGACATAAAATAAAACTGATATTTTTTTCATTTATTGTAACAATGGCAATCATCAATTGTTATTGAGATCTTATTAAGAATTAGACACTATGTAAAATATTTTAGATTCCATTAGCAAATAGTGCTCATAGTCAACTATGAGAGTTACTTTTATAAGGCTCAGTTTTAAAAGTGAGCAAAAATAAAGGCTTAAAATATTCAATAACTGACAGTTCTCATTTTGGGAACTATGTCTGATCTCTGCCCCCCACTCTGTCTGCTGTGTCTCCCTTCCTATTTCCTCTATGAGTCAGCTACAATTTCTACCATGCTTCTGTTTGTATATTCATTGGTTCATTACATACATATTGAATTGCCATAATTTGCAAGACACAGGTTCCTCATGGTATGAGGATTTTGTTTTTCCTGTATAAATAATAGATTCTCAAGTAAAATAAGTCTGGGGATAAAAGAATGTATTGGTTCATATAATTGAGATCACGAGAAAACAAGAGGAGCGTCTGGGTTTCTGGGGCATTTGAAACCAGACCCTCAAAGGCTACCAGAGTGTTCTTTCTTCACATTTGTGTCTCTGCTTTTTTTTTTTTTTTTTTTTTTTTTTTTTTCTGCCACCTCTATTGTAGACCACCTTCCCACGGCAGCGAAATGGCTACAAACAGCTGCAGAACCTCCTATGTCCATCATTGGCACAGAACTGAGATGCTTCCTCCTATCTGATCACAAATAAAATAATATCCTCACGTGATTTCTGATTAGCTGACTCTGTGTGGCATGCACATCCAAGGCCCATTAGCAGCATCAGGAAACTGTAAATTGAAAAAAATGTTTCCTGTATTGAAACCATGGTCTCTTCTTAAAGAAAAATTGAGATTTTTGTAGATTGAAGAAATACTAAAGGAACACTATGCCTCTTTTCCCATGGCCTAAGATGTCACCCCAGGCTGACTTCCTCATACCTATTCAAACACATACTAAAATCTTCCCTTACTATGGAAGTTAAAGAGTGAATTCTCTTTCTTATTACTTCTAGGAACAATAAAAAATGTATTATCATATGGAAAGTCACTTACTTTTTATTAAATCACATGCACTTTATGAATCAATTAAGTAAACATAACTATTTACAACAAATTATAAAGAAAACTATAGAAACACTATACAATTTTACATGTTCTCTACAATATCTATCCTGTTATGACCAATGCAGGCATGGCTATTGTGCATGGTTTTGCTCATTTCCAATCTGTTTTGCTCATCAACAGTCATTGTATGTTTCATCCTATTCTGATTTAATTTTGAGAAATTGCTTTTTAAAAGAAATCTTATTATTGCATTATGCTTATACTTAGCTACCAATTCAAAGTTACCTTAAAAGTTCTAAATAGGTTATCAGTGATAAAGTGGTTTTAGGAGGTAGAACTTTCCTCCAGTCCACTCTGCAAGAATACATGTTGGGTTTCTGCATTGATTTTTTTAACTCATTTATGATTTTTCTTTCTTTGCTTTTTGCTTCAGGATACTCCCATAATATGAGTATTTTTACGAGTAACTTTTTGATTGAGAGTGAAAAGAAAATTGACTTCTCAAAGGACATAAGAAAGTATGACAGAACATGCCCTGCTGCCAGCACTTTAGAGAAAATGGGATCAACCTCTTGATCCTGGAGTGGTTAAAAGTAGATTTTGAAAAGGGGCTATTGATTGAATTGAATCTTAAGGACAAGAACTGGTGCTAAGATTTTAAAAAGAAAAACAAAAAAGTAGGAAAAGGTTAGTTAGAATTAGAGATAGAAGAGTATATCTCATTTGAGAAATGAAATATAGGTCTAAATGATTAGACCTCATGTGCACGTGTGTGTGTGTGTGCACATGTGCACTCGGCAGCTACAGCTGGAGACACGTCTAACAGAAATATTTTGATCTAACTTCGAAAAATCTGTAGAGGTAGTAGCTCAGAAAAGCTATTCAATAAGAAATTAATGATTTAAAAACATAAAATCGATATGGTGTTTTTAGGTACTTTTTAGGTGAGACATATCATATTTGTTTAATAAAGACATTGTAAAGACAATGTAGAAGAATGACAATTTGAAAGTATGTCCAGTTCCAATCATCAAGTGTTCACATTCACCAAGACTCTTTTAAACACTGTTCATGCATCATTGGATTTAATACCTACAAAGGTATTTGCTACGTATTATTGCAAAGGGATTTTTCCGTTGAGGACACTGGAGCACGGGCAGTGTACTGATTCTACCGCACATCGCAGGGCTAAAAGATCACGGCTCTGGAGTTGGGTTTGGACTGTCTGCTTAGAGAGGCTGCATTTTCAGTTCCTCTGCTCTATACTCTTCCATCATTTTATGTACATATTTACTTTGTAATATACAACTTTTCAGGAGATTAACTTTACTCATCTTTTTTTGACTTAGCCAAAAGCAGGGGCCGTATGTCTATGTGAGTTTAAAAATAAATTCTGTCAGAGCCTCTCCTTGTTTTCTTCCCATTTTTCAAACTATTGTTCTTTCCTGTATTTATCCTTTCTTCCTTATGACTCAAAAAATTCAGTGTAGCTAAGTATTGTTTTCAATAGCTTGATGTAAATCTCACTCTTTAAGAATTCTAGAAATGAAGGCTTCACATGAACCAATTACCAATATGATACTTAGTCTTCAATGGCAATGTAAAACATTCCTGCAAATTGAGAAGACAGGTCCTGATTCGCTCAGCAGGAGCACAGAGGCAATTTCTTATCTTTTGCAGAATGACATTTAATACAGCTGGAGTAGACAGACGAAACTGATTGGAACTTCTGGAAAAGTTACCTGGAGGAGAAGTCTGCCCGTTGACCAAGCAGCAGTCACCGCAGATGACAGAGGCACATTTATCACAGCGGCAGGCACTCCCACAGCCGCTTCTCTGTCCTGGGTTTCCAGTGGTCCCCTGGCTCTGGGCTGTTTTCCAGACAGTACTCAAAACATGCTAAAGAGCAAATTTGATTCTTTATCACTTTTCTCCCTGAATATTATATTTTATAGCTGTACCATTTACGATATTTTAACTCTATCTTTGCTTTACGTATTTTTGTAAGGCTGTGTTATAGTAAATGGATGAATATTTATTTTTATGCAGCTATAGTTTACTTGCACTTTAGTAAAAGGATGACCTGAGCATGCAAGAGCTCTAGGTTATGGTATGATCCAGTTTTTAGCATAGAGAATTTTCGTGGAATGCTGTCTTCACAGAATGGCAGACAAACGTCCTGTTCTGAGATACTTGAAGCTTTTACAGGTGTTTATAAAACCTTAGAAAAATGTGGCTTCTTTATATCCTTTCATAGAAATCTCCCAGAATTGGTACTGTATATAATCTAAATATTTTTTCTTTTAATAAATACACAAAATGTATAATATGGATCTTATTCAAATAATTTTGAAAAACTAAGTTTCTTTGACTATAAAAGTGCTCACAAAATTTTCCAATGCCAGCTTCACTGAGAGTTGAATTAATTTGCTGTTTATCACATCTAATGATTGTTGCTGCGAATGTAAACACAATTAGATGCAACACCTAATTCTGCACCGCTTGCCTGCACACATTAGTGCTGTTTTGTGCACTGTAGTTTATCACTTCCCTTTGGTTAAGATGCTGCTGATACTTCCCAATTCATGTAAAATTTCTTACTAAAATTAGTTTGAGTATAATTTACAATGGAATGTGATAGAATTTTAGGTAAGAAACATGGACAAAAATTAAATGTTATAAACATTTTCTTAAAATAAGACAGATCACTTGGGTTTATTTTGTGAAAAGTAGAGTCTATTGCTTTCTACATTTGAAACCATCATGTCCTTTAGTAAAAAAGTTACAGAATTATATTAACAATGACAATTCACTCTATCATTCTTTAACATGTGAACAACAATCATATGCTAGATATTTGCTATTTTCTGAAATGAAAGAGGAAAATAACTGTTAATTCAGGTTGCTTTACTTTCCTTCAAAAAGAAAACAAGACAATAAAAACAAAACAAAACAAAACAAGATAAGCAAAATAAAATTACAATAAAATATGAGTTTAGAGGCATACAAGGAAACATTTCTTACTTATTTACCACACAAATAATTTCTGGGCTTTTTTGGAACTCACAGCAAAGGATGGTACTATTTTTTTTTTTCCTATGTCATTGATTTAAGTAGATACTCCTTTTTTCTTTATTTTCTTTCTTTCTTTTTTTTTTTTTTTTAAAGAAAGAGTCTCATTATGTTGCCCTCCGTAGAATGCCGTGGTGTGGCAGCTCACAGCATCCTCAAACTCTCGGGCATAAACGATTTTCTTGGCTCAGCCTCCCAAGTAGCTGGGACTACAGGCGCCCTCTAATGGCCATAAATAGATATTTCTTTACCATAATGAATTAGTTATAAACACATTGCAGCAATTCAGATGGAACTAGAGATTATAGTAAGTGCAGTTATCTCAAGAATGGAAAAACAAACAGCACATGTACCCTCTAACAATTTGCAACTATTTGTTGGGAGCACATGGGCAAAACAAGAAGTAAAAATCATTGGTAATCAAAGGAGGGAAGGAGGGGCAGTAGAGGAACAAAAATATAACAGTACAACGAACATTATTCAAGACATGGATACACCTGTAGACCCCACTAAATCATTGTAAAAGCTATCCATGTGACCAAAGCATTTGTGACAGCTTCATATTTTAAATAAAAAATGGTAAACTAAAATATATTCATTTATCTACGTAAAATTACTCCTAAAATGCTTCCCAAATGCAGCATGATAATAAGATGATCCTCTAAGAACACTATAGCACCCTTTTTCTGTCTTCAAGTTGCACTGTAATGGAGGTAATATTTGATAAGTTCTCCATAAAGATAGTTTTCTTGGGATATTTCCCCCTCCTCTTTTTTTTTTTCTTTGAACTCTGGGAAAAAATATGTGACCCAAAAGTATAATAAAATTTAGTAGACAGATAGTCATATACATGTGTAGTTAGCATTGCATGGATAAAATACATAAAGTAATTAAGACTATTTGGGTAACCTAAGTCTGAAAAAAATTACATTCACTTTACTTCCAATATTTTCTCCCCTTTTCTGTTTGAATTCAAAAGATTCAGCCTCTTCATGTACATGGTATGATAAAAATGCTCACCATCTTTAATCATCAGAGAAATGCAAATCAAAACCACTTTGAGATACCACCTAAGAGTAGCCCACATAACAAAATTGCAAAACTACAAATGTTGGTGTGGATGTGAAGAAAAGGGAACACGCCTCCACTGCTTGGTGGGAATGCAAGGAACTAATATGTTCCTTTTGGAACGAAATTTGGAGAACACTCAAGGATCTAAAAATTGACCTGCCATCAGATCCTGCAATTCTACTAGGACTATATCCAAAAGACCAAAAATCACTTTGCAAAAAAAAAAAAAAAAATTTGCACCATATTATTCATTGTAGCTCAATTCATAATAATCAAGTCATGGAAGAAGCCCAAGTGCCCATCAATCCAGGAAGGGATTAATAAATTGTGGTATATGTATACCATACTGTGAAATACTATGCAGCCTTTAAAAAAGTTGGAGACTTTGCCTCTTTTATGTTTACATGGAGGGACCTGGAACATATTCTCCTGAGTAAAGTATCTCAAGAATGGAGGAAAAAGTATCCAATGTATTCAGTACTTCTCTGAAACCAACTTATATGTATTCACACTTTCTTATGAAAAATAGAACACAACTTTAGCCCAGGATGAAGGAGAGAAATGGAGTGGGAAGGGAGAGGAAGGGGGAGGTTTGATAGAGGGAGGGTAAACGGCAGGACCACACCTATGGAGCATATTGGAAGGGTTCAAGTCAAATCTATCAAGTGTAGAACATAAATGTCTTAACACAATAATCAAGTAAATGAGGCAAAATCTATATTAATTAGTTTTATGTAAGCACATCAAATTGCATAAAAAATAACACATTGTACCCACATATGCATAAATGTATTCATGATCTGGGTATATGACTTAATAAAAAAAAAGAAGCAAAAAGCAGTTTCAACTTCAATGTAATTGTTCTGTCATCACATTGCTAATTTTAATTTTCTTACCACTTCTTTGTTTGTTTTTTTGAGAAATAATCACTTCCTACCCTTTTTACATATCTCTGTTACCTATCTGCTCACCTACCATTCCAATGTCTTACATAATAAACTCATAAAGTTTATTACTTTGTATGTATAAAGTTCTGCATTTCTCCATGTATATAGTTTTTTAATAAGGAAATATAGAGATGTTTTAAGAAAATGCCTTTCACTTTTTGGATCATCTGATGTAGGCTGTGGCAGGAACGAAATTTACTATATAGTTCTTTATAGTAATGGGAAGTCCTCTCTTCAAGGGTTCTGCAAAAGTCCTAGAGAGAAGCATAAGGAGTATCTTTGTGTTTTTCTTGGTTTAAGAAAAAAAAAAAAAATGGAAATAAAGAAAAAGCAAGCAGTCAGGAAGGCTAGAACAGAACTGATCATCAGAAAAAGTTGGCAGGAAGAGCAAGAAATGAGAATATAGAGTCTGTCGTGATCAACTGCATATGGTAAACCCCTGAAATTGAGCAAGAAAATGAGAGAACCAACTTAAATTTGTTGCTGTTTTGTTGGTTTTCTGGAGATCCCTAAACCCTGTGTGGAGGGTAGGCTTGCAAGAGGATGAAATCAGAGACAGAGAAACCGATAAGAAGGTATCATCTCATTCTGGCAGAAGATAGTGATGGATAATGTCTAAACCTCATTAAAATCATGACTATGGTTTAATAGAAATTGAGCAATCATATTCCACAATGCTGAAATAGAAGGCAGGCCTTAAAGTTTGAAAGACCAGCTTTGAGGTGATGATTAGAAAGTTCAAATGAAACTCAATTTATTGAGTGACTACAGTTTCCTAGGCACTGGGCTGGACACTCGGCATGCATTATATTCTAAATCATCTCTATCTGACTGCGAACAAGAATTGATTGCCATTCATTTTAAAGAGGACGGATCTGCCTTGGAGATTAGATAGATGTTCTTGGATTAAAAAAAACATGTCTAAATTGTTTGAGGAGATTTATTTCAAGGTCTTGTCTGAGAGAAATACTATATAGCAAATATATAAACAGAAATCTCATACGTAACACCTACACACAGGCTCAGAACATAACAGAATGAAGAAAGAGTTAGGTGAATTTATGGATGATTGCTTGATTGCTTCGGGGCAGATTGTGAAGCACTTATTAGAAGTCCATGCATGGTGAGCACTGTCAAGCAGTGGTTGGGAACAAGGCAGGGAATTATTTTGTGGTTTGATCCTCTGGTGTCCCTTCTTAATACTTTAATGAAAGATGAAGTCAGCGGTTGGTAGAAATACTTTAGCTTCTGGAAGTCCCTGTAAGGAAGCACAGTCTTTCTTGAGCCAAGTAATCAAGCAGACAGGGTGTGCCTAATTAGCTTTCCTGGCACAGGGAGCTCTTTTATTTGTGGTAAAAGAACAGCAACTTCCTCCCTGTCCAATTTGGTGATTGAAAAAATAACTTCATAAAGTTACTGTTGACAGTTGATAGATAATTATGGAAGGCGATTTTAAAATATTAGAGAACAAATTTATTGGGAAATTCAAATTATGCAAATATTCTCAAATTCGACCCCTATTTTGTTAGTTCTAACTTATAATATTAAAAAATTAAAAGTTAGGACAGTACTTAAACATTTTTCTCAAGTTTTTGAAAAGCCATTTTCATCAACTTATGTTTGAAAACAAACTCTAATTTTTGTTCTTTCCTGGATAGTTTATCAAAATTATTACTAGTTATAGCAGACTTAGAAGGCATCTCACATATCTAAAATTGTAGTTTGGGGAGCTCTTATTACCATTTTATATAACACATTAAACACTACTTCTAGCAACTTGGTATTCCATTAATAGCATTTTCCTTTCATATTTTGGCCTAGTTTTACACATATTTTAATAGATGGTTTTATATCAATAAGGCCTTTAAAGATCTTTCCATTTAAAATATAATATAAATAAATATAGATATATAGAATATCAGAAGAGTGCAAAAACATTCTGAAAGAAAACTCTAATGAGTAATGCAGAATAGAAACAAATTTTCAAGGTAATAAAAGCCACAGCTTTGACAATTAGACCTGATAGTTACCATAAATTTGCATGTCCAATATTATAATTTTTGTTTAATGTGGAAAGTTATAAAATTTGTTGCATAGTGATCCCATGGTGGCAAGCAATTCTAAAAATATTTTTAAAAGATCCAGAAAAAGTATGGGTCCTGTTGCTCAATGAGCTGGCCCCATATACCGAGGCTGGTGGGTTCAAACCCAGTCCCAGCCAAAACTGCAACAAAAAATAGCCAGTGCTGTGGTGGATGCCTGTAGTCCCAGCTGCTCAGGAGGCTCTGGCAAAAGAATCACCTAAACCCAGGAGTTGGAGGTTGCTGTGAGCTGTGTGATGCCACGGCACTCTACCGAGGGCGATAAAGTGAAACTCTGTCTCTACAAACAAACAAACAAACAAAAAAAAGTCTCCATCTTTCTTTAAGGCTGCATAATATTCCATGGTGTACATATACCACAGTTTATTAATCCATTCGTAGATCAATGGGCACTTGGGCTTTTTCCATGACTTAGCAATTGTGAATTAGGCTGCAATAAACATTCTGGTGCAAATATCTTTGTGTAATGTGATTTTATACTTAGTAGAGGAGTTATAGGATTAAATGGCAGATCTATTTTTAGATCTCTAAGTGTTCTCCAAACCTCTTTCCAAAAGGAATGTATTAATTTGCATTCCCACCAGCAGTGTACAAGTGTTCACTTTTCTCCAATTCCACGCCAACATCTCTGGTG
This sequence comes from Loris lydekkerianus, assembly GCA_963574355.1. NCBI lineage: Eukaryota > Metazoa > Chordata > Mammalia > Primates > Lorisidae > Loris > Loris lydekkerianus. Next base: position 19,936 of record CAUYPK010136628.1, on the reverse strand, counting down.
TTGGGATTTTGTGATATGGGCTAATCTTACTGTAGTTAGATGGTATCTCAAGGTAGTTTTGATTTGCATTTCTCTGATGATTAAAGATGATGAGCATTTTTTCATATGTCTATAGGCTGTGCACCTGTCTTCTTCAGAGAAGTTTCTCTTCAAGTCCCTTGCCCAGCCTGCAATGGGATCACTTGTTTTTCTCTTGTTTATATGTTCACCTCATTCATGTTTACATGATGGAGCTGGAACATATTCTTCTTAGTAAAGTATCTTAAGAATGGAAGAAAAAGTATCCAATGTACTCGGCCCTGCTATGAAACTAATTTTTGGCTTTCATATAAAAGCTATAATCCAGTTATAATCTAAGAATATGGAGAATGGGGAGAGGGAGGGGAGGGAGAGGGGAGGATGGGCAGAGGGAGGGTGATAGGTGGGATCACACCTGCGGTGCATCTTACAAGGGTACGTGTGAAACTTAGTAAATGTAGAATATAATTGTCTTAACACAATAACTAAGAAAATGCCAGGAAGGCTATATTAACCAGTGTGATGAAAATGTGTCAAACTGTTTATAAAATCAATGTATGGTGCCCCATGATCACATTAATGTACACAGCTCTGATTTAATATTAATTAAAAAATTACAACGCATCAAACTCTGAGATGACTGTTAGCATCTGTTAACAATAAAATATCTTTAATTAAGTTATGTACATTTTTTGACATAGTGCTCTATTACGCACACAGAAGTACATAGCTCCTGTGTGCACTGGAAAACCAAAAATTTCCTGTAACTTGTGTTATTGTGACTGTTGGTTTATTAGAGGGGTCCAGAACCAAACCTGCAACCTCTCCAAGGAATTCCTATTTCTCACTATTCACATGTTTGGATTATTTCTTCTCATTCAAGTTGAGATTTTCCTGGTTTTTGCAGCAGTCAATGGGCAGATACCAACTAGTGACTGCCAAATGGGAGTGGAGATTCAGCTTCTCTGCTTGGGCTCCGCTGAAATCTAGAAGGGAGGATTCCCTGGTTCCTCACAACAGAGATGGGAATTAAGGCCACCCATGGAGGCCTACATGGGCACTAACCTGGCTGGAACAACAATTCTTATTTGTCCTTGGGTAGCCTCCTTATAATTAGATATTAGTGAAAGCCCTGACTCTCCACTGAGATTTTTTGACATTGTCTTAGTCTAGACACTGAGGGGTGCTATTCACTCCCTTTGAAGGGAGACGTTCAGTACCCTTCAACGTTCCCTTCACTCCACATCCTCAGCGACATTTGTTACTTTTTGTCTTTTTGATAAATGGCCCTGCTAATTGGGTGGAGGTGAGATGATACCTAATTGTGGCATTAATTTCTATGTTTCTAACGAATAGTAATATTGAGCATTTTTCACATATTTTTGACCATTTGTAACTCTTTCCCCGCCCTTTTTAAGAAAAACTCAGAATATTATGGGGGTACACACTTTTGGTTACCTAGTTTGTTTTTATACAAGTGTGCCTTTCACCCAGAAAGTGTGCCCTTTGTAAGTTTTCTTTTGAGAAATATTTCAGATATTTAGCCCATTTCTTTAAAAAAAAAAAAAAACAAAAAAAAACCGGATTGTATTTTATTTTATTTTTTTGCTAATGAGATGTTTGAGTTCTTTGCATATTCTGGGTAGTAATCCCCTGTGGATGAATAGTTTAAAATGTTTCTCCCATTCTGTAAGTTGTCTTTTTTCACTCTGTGATTGTTTCCTTTGTTGTATAGAAGCTTTTAAATTAAAAAAAAAAAAAAATATTGGTTCATTTTTGCTTTTTTTGTCTGTGCTTTTGAAGTCTTATTCATAAAATCTTTTCCCAGATGAATATTCTCAAGCATTTTCCCTATGTTTTATTCCAGTAGACTTATATCTTCTGGTCTAACCTTTAAGTTAAAGGGTCTTTTGTGTTTTCATTCAGACTTAAGGGTTTTTTTTTCTAGTTCTGTAAAGAATTCCATTGACATTTTGATTGGGACTACATTGAATGTGTAGATTGCTTTGGGTAGTATGATCATTTTAATAATATTACTTCTTCTGATCTGTGGCCATAAAATATCTTTCAGTTTGGATATATCCCCTTCAGTTTTTTTTTTTTGTTTGTTTGTTTGTTTGTTTTTCATTTTTGTCTTCTAGTTTTTCTTGTAGAGGTCTTCCACTACTTGGTTTAAATTATTCCTAGGGATTTTCCGTGTGTCTGTATGTCCAGTGTGTGTTCATAAGCACGTAGTTATTGTCAATGAGATTGGTTCCTTTTTCTGTTCCTGTTCATTGATTTTATATCCTACAACATTATTAATTTGCTGATCAGTTCTAAGATTTTATATTATTATTAAGTGAAATAAGCCAAGAACAGAATGTCAAACACTGTATATTCTCACTCACAGGTGGAAACTAAAAAAAAAAAAAAATTGATCTCACAGAAGAAAAAGTAAAGCTGAAGATAGGAGAGCATAGGCAGGGTAGGGGGAAGGGAAAGATATAAAAAGACTTTTTAAAGGATGCAAAATCACAACGGGGCAGTAAGAATGATTTCTAGAGCTCTATACCACCAATAGGATGAACAGTTATCAAGAAACATTAGGTAGTTTCCAAGAGCTAGGAGCACAGTGGGTGTTGCCAACACAAAGAAATAATAAACATTTGAGAGGTTGAATATGCTAATTACCCTTATTCGATCAGCATACATTATAATATGTGTCAAAACATAGATACAATTATTTCACATCAATTAAAAACAAAACCTTGGCAATTTCAGTTTTGTTTGAACGCTAGAGAAGCATTAGACAAAAAACACCTAGTGATACTGCTCCTTCAAGGAAATTCTTTATGATAAAAACGGTACTTTGCCTGTCCTATTCAAATTAAAATAGGAAGAAAATGATCAAATAATGAGGAAAATTTTGAAATTAAATTACTAAGTAATGTCAAATTATGTAAATTATATATATGTATATAGGAGATATATATATACACACACGTATATGCACACACATATGTACATTTATATCATATAATTTGATGATGCTGAGAATTTTACAAAAACGCCAACTCTGGTATACATCTTTGAAACCACAGATATATACATGTACAATACACAGAAATATAGGATTAGTATCCAATACGTCTTATTAATAACAGAATGATTTTTATTTATTAATAACAATATTTGTTTTTGTATTCAGCAAATATGTATTAAGTATCTATTATGTTCTTCTTATGTTAACTACTTATGAGGGTAAACATCTAAGTTCTGAGGGTGAGGTATTGATTTAGTGCTAATTTTTTAACAATCTCTGGGCAGTTTCTCAAAATCACATAGCAAGTAAGATGTAAGAGGAATATTGAAATCCTACATTATCTCTAAAATGTATCTACCTAAGCCCTGTTACACTATCTCAAAGTTTCTTTTAAAATTTTTGTGGTTATGGATAAAGTAAACAAAATATGTTATACAAATCACAGAATAATTGTGCCAATGTAAAGTTTTGACACCTAAAAAGGTAAAATTGCTATAATATGGGAAGATAATCTTTTCATTTATAGCTGAAAATAGGTTTCAGCTAACATTTGGACAAAATAGAATCTGTTGGTCTAGGTATGAGTTAATAACATACGAGTTAGGTTTAAAAAGAAATTACAGATACTTTACCCATAGTATATTTACTAGCATCAGTCAGGATCTTTATGTGGCTGAACCTATGGAAGACATCAGTTACTATTCTGTAACACCCAATTAAAAGCCCCTGGTAGAAATTAAATTCTACAAAGACTGAAATAATGTTTCTAAAATAGTGTTTCTAATATCACATAATTCTCATTTTAAAAATTAGTTTTTAGCACATAATAGATTTTCATAGTAAATGTTTACTAAAATTGATAATATATCCAGGAAATATTCAGGTAGTACGTAGAAAACTTGCTATAGACAACACAGCCCTGGGCTTATCCCTGTCGCACAGCAGAGCTCAGCACCTGCCATTTCTCTCACTTGATTTCAGCCGTTGACCCAGGACCATGTGGACCCAGGACCACGTGCCTCAGACTCACCGTAGAAATATGATGCAATTAACGTGGAATAAAACATTCAATATTTTTCCGCAAGGGAGATCTCAAATCTCATTTCTTCCTTTACTTGTAGCTTATTTCAAAAGCAATAGTGATTGTGACATCATGTGACAGGAGAAGTTTTGCACATGTGATTAAGGACTCTAATCAGTGGTCTTTGACTTAATTAAAGGAAAAATTATCCAAGAAGGGCTTGTCATAATCAGGTGAGCTCTTTAAAATGACTGGGGCCCTCATGGAGGTCAAATATATTCTCCTGATGACCTTGAAAAAGTAAAATCCCATTTGAAAGTGTCTCTGGAGAAGGTCAAATGGCATGGACCTGGGGGGAATCCTACAAGTTGAAAGTAGTTTCCAGTTAGCAAGAAAACAGCACCTCAATCATACAGCCACAAGGATCTGAAGCTGCCAACAACCACTTAAGTCTGGAAGAGAACCCTGATCACCAGGAAATGGCCCAGCCTGGTAACTACAGTCCTCACATCCTTGTGAACCCCTGAGCACAGGATCCAGTGAGGTCACCCCCCCAGATTCCTGAGCCACAAAAACTGAGATAGTACATGTTGTTTTACGCTATTCAGTTTGGAGTTAGTTGTTACATAGCCACAGACAACTAACATGAACTCTATCAGGCAGAATAATCTCCAGCCCCTCCCTCTAATTAACTTTGGCTTTACTCATTAGTTTTATGAGATTAATCTTCTCATTACATTTCTTGATTCAAGTCAAAAAACTTATTTATAAAAAAAATCCAATTATTAACAATATGTCATACACAAATGTCTTACATGTTTGCATTTAGGGAGAAATTATTCCTTTCATCTAAACACAGGCATAATTTGAACAAATTAGTTCTCCTTATCAGCAATAAGGCCCCTGCTATTGAAATGTCACTCAGTGAAGCATGTTCAACTGTGGCCCCTTAGCACAACACCCAGGGTTGAAAACGTAAATGATTTAAAATTCACGAGGCAGTCTAGGTTACAAAGTACACTGGTACAATACCTGAAAATACAATACCCTGATGACTCTATACTGAATCTCAGAGTCAAAACATTCTATAATAGACATACTCATATTTGACAATGTGAATGTTACTTTCTTTGCCTTATTATTATTATTGTTTAATATTTTGATGTAGCAATTGTCTGATTCCTTTTCTGAATTCATTTATGTTCGTTATTTCTTTATGAGGTTTTTGTTTCTAGTCCTTATCTTTACATTGTTATTGTTATTACATTTCAAGTCTTTTTAATTTTGTGAAGGCAAAAAAAAAGGAAACCTAATTAACACATGTACATGTAAAAATTAAAAAAAATTAAAAAAAAAAAACAATGCCCTATATAAGCACAGCTACTTGAAGAAAGAAATACTTACAGAGATGAATTTTGCTTGGCTGTGTTTTATGAATGAGACAAAATAAAAATACTTTTTACATAGCAAAATATAGTTTTAGCCCTGATATTCATCACATTTGTTTTGGGGGGTTATTTGACCAACTTTTTATGAATGTGTCAAGCAGAGAGTCATTGGTACTATTTGCAAATCTCCTGGGGACGTCTAGAATGTTATCTCCTTTTTTTAAATTGGGGTAAATTATATAACACAACTTCAAATGAAGTAACTATTGTATCATTCACATGCTTTCATTGTGAATGGCCAGAAAGGGGTGTGTTTGCCTTCCCAACTTCTTGCTGGTACGTCCCCAACTAGCTGCAACAATTTCTTCAGGTCATGCCGGGTGGTAGACCTGTTGTGTACACTGATCTTGTATTTCTTCCACTAACCCTAAAAGATAAATTTTACCCGCAAATGCAAAAGCAAAAATCGAGCAACTTGCACCGTGAGGTTAGACCCAGGAAGGAAGAGATTCTGGAGCCACTGTTCTTCCTTGGTGCAATTGCCTCTCCGTCAACGTCTGTCCTATCAATAACAGCTGAGTAAATCCATCCCCCTCCTTCCTTACTCAAAGAACTTCCTACGTGTCAACGCCTCAAATCACTCAACTTTGCTGCCACACTTAATAAAGAAAGAAAAAAAAGTGGAGAACAATAAAAAAATCTGTTTTCCCCTTGACAGCTTCCATTCTAAAGCTGTTAAAAAGACTAAACATGAAGGCCAACATAGAGTTTATTCTTCTTTGAGTCTGAGCGATCATTTTTTTTAGTTTCATTATATTTTATTTATTATATTATATTTATTTATTATATTTTATTATAATTTTAATACAATCATTGTACATATTTGTGGGGTATGGTGTGCTGTTTTTATACATGTATATATTGTGTAACAGTCAGCCGAGGGTAATTGGCAAATCCATTGTCTTAAACATTCATCATTTCTTTGTGATGGGAACATTGTTTGTTTGTTTGTTTTTCCCAAATCAAGATTCTATTTGAAACTGATGGCAATTTTAGGACCGTTTATGACATACAAGGACACGTAAGATCATTAGCCTGTTAGAATTGTCATCTGGCTCAGAGAAGTTTATACTCAATGAATAAAGTCTAAAAGGGCAATGGAATCTGATAAATTGTGTTTCTCTAAAATAAAGTTAAAAAAAAATTTACCTATGTGTGTTTGCTTTCCAGGCTGCACCATAACCTTGTTCAAATAGATTCGTGCTTTATAGTTAACTGTTCTGGTGACAGAAAAATCAATGCCAACTGGTTTTAGCAACAAGGGGATGTATGGACTCATGTAAGTACAAACCCGGGTCCAAAGGACAGTTCTGGCTCCCGGCCTCTCTCTGCGTTCTCCAGGGTGCAGAACTCATTCTACAGCTCCATGCAGAACAGAGAGCTGTGCAGCAGAGGCCTAGATGCTCCATCGCTAAAGTCCAGTGCAATGGAGCTCTCTTTTGAGAGTTGCATTTGATCAGATTACTTTAGACTGTGTTCCCCCCTAAAGGAGTCAGGTGTCAGGACACATTATTACAGGATGAGTGGGCCTGGATCCAACAGGCCCCACTAACTGTTGTTATATTATATTAACTAACTCAGGCCCCGTAGACTATGAATAGGGGAAGGACGAAACACGAGATGGAAAGCAGAGCCTGTTGCATGTAGGAAGAAAGAGAAACGGATACTAGAGAAGCTTATAATAACTTTCCACTAAGAATAATTTTTGTGAAAGTTCCCTTCCAGCATTATTTATTTATTTCTGAACATTCTAAGCTTTATCTCAGAGTTTTAAACCTAGATTCATTTAACCTAAGCCATTTTCCTGTAACTGCAGTCTTCACAGTCCTCTTTTTGTGTTAGTTTTTTTACATCCTTTGCTATTATCCACCACGTGCAGGTGTTCAGCCCTGAGTAACAGCAAGCACTGTGCAGAGACTGTTCCAGAGCTGGGTGACAGCCTTGCTCCCTGATCCACTATCAGAGGTATTAAATGTTTCAAGAACTGAAACAAAATGTTTAAACCAGTCAAATGAATGCCTAAATGTGATTTTTTAGTCTGTATAAATTTTATTTGATATCACATTACTAAGACTTTCTCAGAAAGACTCTGGAATGACACTTTTTTCTGGAATTTCTTTGTCAAAACATTCACTGGGTCTGAAAAGCTGAGGCCGTAGTCTAGCTTTCAATGCCGTAGTCATTTGCTTTCACTTGTGCATTTACATTTGTAGCAGAAATCCAAATGTTTGGCTTAATTGCTTTCCTATGAAATACAGAGATTTATGAAAAGACGCTAACAGCCTGTCCCTGTGCCATCACTGAAAGGCTCACTGGGTATTCAGTAATAAGAAGGGAAAAAGCATAAGTATAAAAAGGCAAAAATTACATCGAAATCAACATGGCAAAAGGTTTCCATGGTACAAAGAAAAATTAAATCAAACAGTGGGGTTCTTTTCAATCCAAGCCTGGGAAGAAAATGGGCAAGATGCAATGTTCTTTATTTGCCAGACAAGTGACACAGTTAATCAGTGCTAATTGCCCAGGATTGGCCTCTCAGTAATGTCAGTCAATTAAAGCACCTTGAGTATATACTGACCAAACCCCCCGTGTTGGGTAGGCAGAAAAATGAAAAGCAGTGGGTCCTTCTCTTACTTGGAAAAAGAAATCAATACTGATTTAGTTGTAGCAGAATTGAGCGATTTTGTCTGCAGTCTTTTCATCTGCAAGGCCCCCTGGCCATCAGTGTGGGGAAACATTCATGGAACGAATGCATTTAGCAAGAGTAATCATCATCATTGTGAAGAGCTTATCAGAAGCAAAGACAAAACGCAATTAGGCTGGATTTACAGTTGGACCAATAATTACCACTCAGATGCTTCCGCTGAATGGAAAATACACAATTTCAAACCATGACGTTTGTGTTCGATAGCTTTCTCCTCCTTTCTCTGGTGATCTTTAACCCTCCTTCATTTTTTCTTTTTCTTTTTTTCATTTATAAAATACGTCAGTCATGATGTAGCACAGCTGAATAATTGTCATAGAGTCAAATGCTTGCAGATGGTTAATGGAAACAGAAAATTAAATGAACAGCAGTAAAGAAATTCATACAAAATTAAAGAACTCTATTGCAAATTTAAAGGGTCATTTGGTTTCATCAAAAATCAAATAATATGAATATGTTATCCTCTGCATGAAAGAGACTATGTTAAATTGTTTTGAGAGCTGAAAAATGAGCAATCAATGGTGTGCTAATGAAATTTGTGAAAAAATCATGCACTATTGAAATATTCCATAAATTGTCATTTAGTCCCTGCAGAAGAAACCTTCTTGGAGGGATCATTTTTTTTTTTTTAACTTGAGCTTATTGTTTACTTAAATTATTGAACTGCTAGTACTTGAAACAAACTAAGATTGTTCCTAAAAAGAAATGAGTAGGATTAAACTAAGCAGACTTCTCTCTGAGCTGTAAAAAATAAGCTAGTTGCTCTTTCAAAGTATCTTTTCTTATTTCTTCTCCTTCTATGACAGAAACCTACCAATGCATAATACATTCATTACATGCCCGCAGAACAGAATCAATGGCCCTACAGACCTAAAGGACTTAAGATGATTAGGCTAACTAAGCTCCCATCTGCCTGTCATTTTTCGAAATATATAATTGATAAAACTTTTGTGAAAAGAAGAGCTGTCTTCAGGTGAAGCATTATGTATGATGTCGTATGGTGCCATTCGTAAGTGGATTTCAGTTGCAGAGTCCGTAAAAATAGATCAAGATTATATAGCATTACGTTCTCGATTCACTCCTTTTCATTTTTCATTATCCTCTCCATTCTCTGGGAAACCCAGAAGTCAATATGAAATGTCTTTTGCCCATTATAGAAATGATTTTCATCTTTGATGGTTGCTCATATCAAAGGGAAAGAAAAATAAAGACATATAATTGAGTCTTTATTGAAAATAACTCCAGCATTTGTGATATTGCCATAAATGACTATATAATAGCTGTATAATATTTTTAATGACTAACGAAATCTTAGAGGGTGTTTGAAAGTGAGTCCGTTTTTCACATTAAAAAATAAGGATGTAAAATAAATATTCCTAAGAGAATAGCTTTAGAAAGGTTAAAATAAAACATTTTTGACAAATCCCTTAAGATGAATCATAGTCTTTTCAAATGCAAAATGAAACGTAGCTTATCTTGCATTAATGAGAAGAAAAAATTATAAATATACATTTTTCAATGTTCCTTGATTATTTAAACTATTAAATGCATCCCTGATTGTTTTTCCCTCTTGAACTCTGAGTTTTTATATAAAATAGATTGTTTATAAAACTGATGCAGAAGTGAACATAATGATTGAACCCTTTACTTAACAAAGTACAAACAGTTCTTTATATTAAATAATATCTAACAAAAGTAAATTTTAGTTGTTATTGCATGTTAAATTTAAGGACAAAAACAGCTCAATAATTTTGAGTAGTTTGTGTGAATAAGATTTTTTTATTGAAACAGAGCTTTACTTTGTTGTTCTCAGTAAATGCTAAGTTGTCACAGCTAGCAGCAACCTCAAACTCTTGGGCTTAGGCACTTCTCTTGTCTCAGCCTCCCAAGTAGCTGGGACTATCGGCACCCACCACAATGCCTGGCTATTTTTTTGTTTTTAGCAGGCTGGAACTGGGTTTGAACCCACCAGCCTTGGTGCATGTGGCCGGCACCCTACCCACTGACCTCCAGGTGTCGCCCTATATGAATAAACTTTAATGAAAGTTTAATTTAATTGAATTAAAATATCTGTCTTCTTATTTTTCAAAGCTTACTATAATTTTTAAGATTTCCCCCCTTTTCCCAAGTGAATTCAGTTACAGTGAATTCAGTCCCCCCCCCCTTTTCCCAAGTGAAGCTTTTTAATAACACATGTTTTCCACATATCTGTTACATAGTGGCCTTCGTAATACTCAGTGTGAAAGCATTGTCTATACACTATGCCACAAGAGTGCTCATTGTGAGTCACCTAAAAGTAATTGTTTTTAGAAGAAATTTATAGCAAGGATGATGCCATTAGCCGCTTTTAACACCATTATCATTAATAATTAAAATTATTTCCTTTTCACTTTTTAAATACAGTGTGATAGATATTTATGGCAAAAACAAATTATCTTTATTTTGATGTATTCAGTTGTGATTTCTACAAATATCTCAGCCCTACAGAAGTGCTATATTTAAGAGCTCACCAGACAGTGGCTGGGTATGCCTGAAACATTATACATCTTCATAAATGTATTCCCATTTTGATACATATTTCCCTTAAATTAATAACCTATCACAGTAGTTGCAAGTTTGATAGAAAAGTCTAATACCTTTGTACCCGTCTGGGTTCAGGATGGCATTGAATGCTAAGGGCAGTGTCTCTTTAGCAGTCTGAGATTCTGTGGTTGACACAAATCTAAGAAACACTAAATAAGTACAAAAACAATCATTGTGTTTTCAAGAGGGGTTAAGGTTTGAGAAAGCTGCAAGATAGCCGTAGTGGAAGGTGTGTGACCCTCCCCAGATGCACCTTCAGGATGAGGCCTCCCTCAGCCCGCTGCCAGGAGGCTTGCCAATGACAGCTCACAGCGGAGTCCTCCCCTGGAATTACCCTTCACCTAAGGGAGCTGCCTCAAGAGGAAATGTGTGTGACCTTACAGCAGTCTGTATCTGGTGAGCAATGTGGATAGAAAGAATCAGCACCCTGTGTCAGTAACAAACCTCTCTGAAAGACCATCCCCGTGCTCCCCACGGGATCAAATGATGCTGCTGTAATTATGTCCTTGATTTTCCCAGGGCTGCTTTCCTCATTTCCTCACAGGGTTTCTTCTGGGAGCACAGGAAAATTCTGCATGCAGGTCGGAGTCTTCAGGTCTGCCTCCCAGGAGCCCAGAAGAGCTGCATTTGAACTTGAATGATGAGTAGCACGTGTGTGTTTAGAGGCACAAAAGGGAAAGAACTGTGGCCTTCTGTGGCACACAGCAACACAAATCGCGGTGAAAAAATGGAAGTGATTTGTGAGGTTTGCCGTATAGTGAAGAGATGCTGGTCTGACAATCTGAGGGATTTTCAGGGAATTATTTGTAATGAGAATAAAGAGACTGGGTGGCGGTAGAATATGAAAGGCATTGGAAGCCATGTACAGGATTTAGATTTTATTGAATAGATGTTTGTGAGTCATTCAAAGACTTGAATAAAAATGCAGTGTCTAAGGAAGCTCTGTGCGGCTGCGGTACGCAGTATGGACGAGAATCAGGAGAGAAACCACACACTCGAGTCTTAGAGACAGACTGCATGGGAGGTAACAGAAAGACTGAACACATGTCTTCATTTCCTTTGTTACTCCACCACCCCGGGCGGTGTGTGTGAGCGTGTGTGTGCACTCATTGTGTGTGTGTGCACTCATTGTGTGTGTGTGTGCACTCATGTGTATGCATATGCAATCATGTATGTGTGTGTGTGTGTGTGTATGTGCTCATGTGTGTTGTGTGTTATGGAAAAGGAGACAAAAAATCTTGTGCACATATTCTAAGGGCACACTATTATGAATTGTTTTGCCATAACTTCCATCAAAGAGATAAACTACCTGATAAACTTTCCTTTCCATTACGTATTTCATATGTCTACCTTGTGGGGCTATTAATTAAAAATTTTTAGAAAATGGGCAGAAAAGCCAGAGGAAGAAGAAGGATAATCAAAGGGCCTGGATAACGTTATATCCACCGGGATGGCTGGCTTCTGGCATAACAGAGATTAATTGCTTCACTATATCTCAGTCTTTATTCTGCATTCATATCATCTCCCCAGGATACAAGTTAAATGAAAAAATAAATATTCAGTAGAAAAAGTATATTTTCTGTAACTGAATTACGTGTTCATCATTTCTCAAGTAAGACACTAGATGTTCACCACACACCTTGTTGTCCAGGAAATATTTCCATATTGCTCTTTCCCACTAGCGTCAGTCTGAGTTTACCATTAATGTGCCAAAATGTATTAACCTTCAGTGTGAATTAGAAAAGCTATCACCAGGGCATCATCAATATCCAAAGACAAATTCTAGAAACAAATCCTGACAGTCTTATCCTTACCATCAAGTGCAATGGGTATTTTTATTATATATTGATTGTTTCTTCAAAATTAAGAGATGCCCAGTTGAAGTTCTCTTGCAATTATCTCCTTACAAATAGTTACATTCTGATTTCAAATTACAAATAGTACTTTTCTCTTTATAACAAAATTGAAACCACATTAACTGAGTTTAGATAGTGCTTTGCTAGCTATAGCTTAGGTTGCTAAACCCATGAAGTGAAAAATATTATGCTGCTATTGGCTACTCTAAAGTTTGGTCTTCCTAAGAAATGTATCAAAATTCACTGGTTTATTTCTGTGTAATAGCATTTACATTTCAATGGTTCCACTTCCTTTTGAGTTTATCATCTTACATAATCAAACACAGACCCAGTATCTCAATCATTCCAGTAATGATGAGGACAGGAAAGCCGGGATAGATACTTACCTTCGGTAGAGATTAAATTTCTGCCAACTTAGTCATTCAAAAGTAAGCCTGGCTGGCAACCTGTAGAAGATTGAAACCAGACCCACACCTTTCACCATTAACTAAGATAGACTCTCACTGGATAAAAGATTTAAACCAAGGTTTTCTGAGGTAATTAACCTCCTCCAGCTCTGCTTCCTTCACTCTTATTTTAGAGTGTTATTTTTCTGTGTTAGATGCCACCTCAAATTCTTTTTTGAAAGAAAAGGATGTCATAAATAATTTCAGACTTCACTCAAAAATAATCCTAAAACTTAGGGAGAATAAGATATCATATTTACTTACTCTGTAATACATAAAGTGACAAAGAAAGGTCACTTTCTAATAAAACATCAAGCTGAAAATACAGGTACTCTTTTACAATGAATATATCATGATTGCTTTAATTTATTTTATAATAATTTAAAAAGCAGAATTAGATTTTTAGAGCTAGAAAATAGTCATAGGCCAAATTGTCACATGGTGGCAGCTTTTATGAACATGAAACATGGCTTCCTTTCAGAAACTCCAGACGCAAGTGAGTGCAGGCCAGGTGGGCCGTGTAAGCAGGCATCTATAACTGTACTCTCTTTCCCAGGGCCGCTGGGGAGCGCTACCGCAGGGAGATGCTGGCCCACGGTGGGGGCAAGGAACCCATGCTCATGGTCGAAGGTAAAACAAAACCAGGATGTGGAACTTTTCTGTGTTCCTTTTTTTTTTTGAGGTTTTATGGGATGTATATTTTGTTATCAGCAGTTTCAGTTATATTTTTGTACCGTCTATATGAAAGCTGTTTCATATTTTCTCCATGTGTTTTTTTTTACCTTCCAGGAGACTCTTTGGCTGTGTATTTTGTTCTTAGCACCCATTTCACTGTGTCTGACAAAGCAAATTAATTTTTAGTCACTGTGACTTATTCAGGTACTAGGATAAAAATTTCAGGTTTTGATTTTCAAATGTTACTAACTCTGTAAAAGAAAATTGTTAAATTTGTCATAAACTTTCAGAAAATTTGCCATTAGATTTTGATAGATCGTGATGTGTTTTTTTAGACTAAAGGACTCATTTACTTCTTATTTCTTTATCTTTTCTTCTGAAAGCTTAGCTATGCATTTTTTTTAGAAATTACAAAGCATCAGACTAGATTTCTTACATATTGAAAAATTAGAACCGAATTAAATCTTCTCTTTGAGATAGCACAATTCTTGTTTTCCTATGCAATTTTTTTTAAGTATTTTTACTATTCAATTGTAAATAGAAGTGACCGTCATGATTTTTCATGAAGTATTCTCACAAATGTTTCTAAGAAGATGTGACTATTTTTGGATACTGTCAATATAGAGAGTTGTCATAAAGCTCATAGACAATTTAAAATTGCACACAGACTTTATGGCCACCCTGTATTGATAATATTTGCAGCTGAGCCTGCAGGCTAAGTATCTGAAAAATTGCATTTCGGCAATAACTTTCAATAGTATGAAAGTATTGTTTTCATGTAGTAACTAATTGGATCCTGGTAGAAATGGATCTACACCAATTATCTCCTTGCCTAAGACTATTAAATCTAATGCCTATAGCCCATTTTAGCATAATTTCAGATCTTTGCCTTTAGCCATTCATTTATGTAACAAATAATTTGTCAAGTTCTAATTATGTGCCAGGCATGATTGTGTCAGAGGTGAAGTAGTAAAAGACAAAAACCCTACTCTTTTGGAGCCTGCCTTCATAAGATCAGCTTTTCCAGGGGGTTGTTCATCTAGACCAGCAGTTCTCAACCTGTGGTTCATGACCCACATGAACTGTATTAAAGGGCTGTGGCTTTGGGAAGGTTGAGAACTACTGATCTAGACTCTTATCTGCCCAAAGCTTCAGCAAGTTTATAAAACAAATCAACCAGTGGGGGGGGGGGGGGTAGAGGATCCTCTGGTTTTAGGTGACCATTAGTGGGTCAGGCCTGGGAGTCATCCTCTTGTGATCATGAGTGCTTGCCAATGCCACCTCCATCTGCTAGTGATCCTTACTGACCCTTATTGAACTTCGCTATATCCAGGAACTGCTTTAAGTGTTTTTCATGTATTGGTTAATTTAATCTTCTTAGTAAGCCCATGAAGTAGGAATATTCATGATCCTCATTTTACAGATGATTACAGGTCTGGCCCTGCCCTTGTCATGAGGAAGTGAGTAGAAGGGGCAGGATTCAAACCTGGGACTTGTGGCAGGAAAAACTAAGCTCTTTAGCAGTGTTTGCATGAATCAGGACACCTAGTTAAGGGTCTGTGATGGATTCTGGCACATCATAGGAGGCAACTGGTTGTTTAAATTGTACACTTTTAACTGGTAGGATGCAGAACTCAGTAGCCAGCCATGAATTGAGATGGAAGAGATGCTTCCTGACTGTTTTCTCGTGCACATGGTTTCTGTTAGGCAGCAGATGTTGGTAGCTGGGAGTAGCTTACCCTTTTTGAGACCAGGCTTTAAATATTATCTGCACATGAATATTAGCTTACATATGATTTCATCAAAAGAAAAATAATGTAAATCCTTGTTAAGGTTCATCTTTTGGCTTGTGTGGTATTTTTCTCCCCTGCTTCCAAGAATGTTGCAACAGCCTCTCTAAATTTTGTTCGTTATCCAAACATTTTTTTGTGTTAATAAACTTAATATTTTCCAGCCTAAAATTTACACTCATGAGAGAAAAACAAGTTCCTGGTTCAAAACAGAGATGATGAAGTATTCAGTTAATATCAACAATAGAACAATTCTGCTTTCAAATTTCAGTATTTTTCTTAATGCTGTTCTGTCAGATCTCATTAATTCACATGATTTGTTACATGTCAAAGATCATGGGGATGTGCAGAGAGGTTATGCCTGCTGTTGCTTTAGAAGGTTGGATTTGTAACACAATACCATTTGGCTTCACATTTTCTCACATGTGGCCAGCCTGTACCCCCGAGCAGCATGTCTTTGATGATGGCTAATATCCTTAACATTGGGGTATTGATAGGAGTGATAAGTGAAATTGCTGACATTTGTGATATAAAAGGATATATGATGTAGTTAATATTATTATTCCAAGAAAATGTAACTTTTTATGGGTGTTTTGTTTATTTCATTTAACTACTTACTGGGTAAATGTAAAGAATTAGGGAGCAAAAGACAGAGATAGAATATCTGCCTTCAAATTATGTACCTCCCTGACTGAAGCACAACCTTATTTACCTCTTTAGACTTAGCTTTCATATGATCTCCAGGGTCCCAGTGGAATGGCTTTGTACTTACACTCTTTGAATGATACATATCCAGAGAAGTTATAAATAGAGAATGCTTGTGATCTTTGAATAACAAATACTACCTAGGTGAACTTTTAGATTACTTACCTTTTTCAGAATAAGTCATGCCTTGGGAACCCAGCTCTGCCCATTAGCTCTGAGTCCCTGGGTAATTTTTAGCCCCAACAGACAGATGCGTCTAGCTGTGGCCACAAACCTGTCCAGAGGAAGCCCACAGAGCACACACTTGCTTTTATCCCTGTTGTTTGCTCTGCATTCATCAGTTACAGGCTGCTGAGAGGCAGCCTTGCACCTCTGCTCACTGACTTTTGGCTTTAAGGTGTTTACTCAGCAGTTTTTCTTTACTTAACTCTACCTAGACCTTCCAAGTCACAGCAGCAGGGCTTTTCTTAAGGTCTATATTTCTTTCTTCTCAACACTCAAAATACCATTTAGAGATAACAAAATAGTAGTTAAAACAGTATTTCCTTCCTCAGGGAAGAAAAGCAATCACACGGTGAAATAGTGATTTCAGTTACAGGCTCTGCTACTTACTATCTATAAACTACTTGGGAAAGTCACTTCATCTCCCTAGAGGAGGTAAAATGTAATTTCATTTCAAAATGCTTCTTTCTGATCCCTTTCTTCTTTTCTCAGTTCATCTCTGAAGGGCTGTCTGCGTACTCAAGCACAGCAATAGAAAGAGCACTGCAGAGCTGTGGTACAACCTTATCTGTTTTAAACGCATTCATAGATTATATAAACACGGATGTTACAACACCAGCATCCACTCACCAAATTCCCCACTGAGTACCATATTGTGGTACCTGACTCAAATCAACTTTCTTAATTTCAGAAAAGTCTGGAGTGGGCTTTAATAACCCTCTTTGTATTTGGTTTTCAATGTTAAGGATTTCTGTTGTTCATTACAGACCCCCACAATAGTTTTTGCTTATGATAAGCATCACATTTCTGAGTAATAAGAGAACTTAAGGTTTTTGCTTAAAATAAACCATGATATGGCATTTTTCATTCATTTTACCATTTATAAAATATGTGCTAGAATTCTTTTTAAGTGTACTATTGTGTGCTTACTCCAAAAATCAATTTCTATTGCAGTCATTTCAGAAAATGTGTAGTTTTCTAAAAAGATAAACATTCTGTGAGGTGTGTAAGTAGCAAGGAAATATTTTTCCCCCACTATGAAAGAGAATTGTTTCTGACTACAACAAATGGAAGATTGGAATTATATAGATATTAGAAATAGATGTATATTATTTCAGCAGTTTGTGAATAACAGATGAATTCCTCATTCATTTATTCAGTTTTACATATCTTTTTCTGTAAACTATTTTGTCTTTGGGCTTGGGGTTTGCTGTGTTTTTGAGATGGGATCTCACTCTGTCACTTGGGCTATAGTGCAGTGGTGCAATCGTATCTCACTGCCGACTGGAACTCCTGGACTCAGCAACCACTTGCTTCATCGTTGTGTAGCTGGGACTATAGGCATGTGCCACCAACCACAGCTAAGTTTTTTGTGTAGAGATGGGGTCTTGCTGTGTTGCTCAGGCTGGTCCAGAACACATGCCTTCGAGCAATCCTCCCAAATCCTACCTCAGCCTCCCAAAGTACTAGGATTATAGTACAGGCATGAGCTACTACACCTGGCCTATTTATGTTTCATTTTACCTAAAATTCTTTCATAAATGGCCCTTGTTGAATTCTTAGGTTTGGATTTTACTTGTCTTCCATTAGAAAACAGTAGGCAGGAAAACAAAAGAAAAACTAATATAATGAAACTCAGTCAAGGTCCATACTCTGCCTATGCTGCATTTCGTGTGTCTTTCTTAGTAGATCCTTATATTCCAACTTGAAATTGACCTGGCCTTTAGCAGGTGGGAAATGTAAGTGATGGAGCCACAGCTCCTGATTGTTCCCTCCTGGTCGCCAAGTCTTTTTTGTTTTCATATCTCACCTGGCTGTACCCATTGATGGTGCAGAAGCCTGTCTGACAACCACTGACCAACAGTGAAGTCTTCCTTAATCAGTTTTCCTGTGAGCCCCTTTAGATTTTTGTGGCAAAGCTGCCCACTTACTTTGTAACCATTTTTAGCCCTGGTGATCCTGAAGGAAAGATTCTCCCCATAGCCACACAAGCATGGAGCCCAGTTAGGCTTCACCTCACTGCCTTCAGTCACAGCATTCTTGTGCTCTGACCTTTCAACACTTCCACAGATAATGTTGTAGATGCAGGGGAAGATTAGAGTCCAAGATTTTGGCATTCCAGAAATTTATTTGTAAATATCCAACTTTATTTCTATGCTCCTTTCCAGACAGAAACTCTTAGCTTTATTTTTATGCAGTATGCAAGTAGAAATACAAAGTAAAAATTCGGTGGAGTTGATCAAAAGAACCAGACATCAGATAAGATCAAAAGAAATAGTAAATGAGTCAATTCTCAGCGAACTGAAGCTCCTTTTAATTTATTTTTTTCATGTTACCAGATGGACTCACAGAATCAGAGACTAGAGGCCTACAGGGTCTTGCCTTATGCTGATTAAAATCCTAATACTTGACATTCTTCAGAGTTGTATAGTCTCCATAACATTTACTTTTGCCATGATTATCTTACATCATCTCATTTCGTTTTTTAAATGTTATTTTTATTCAAGAAACAAACCACAGAAATATGATTTATACTTCAGAGGGCCATTCCTGTATCCCAAGAAGATTAATACAAACAAAATATAAAGATACCTACTTTTTTTTAATTTATTTTTTTATATTTTCACATATACATGTGTTCATTAGGCTTCCACTTTTTCCCTTCACAAAATTAAAAGGGCTTAATATTTAACAATAGCAATGTTTAAGATGGGGACCAGAAACAAAAACCTCACAAAGAATGAATGAAGACAAATACATTTAGAAATCAGACGATTGCTACAATGAAGTATTAAGCAATAATAATAATAGTAATGCAAAGAAAGTAACATAAACATTGTCAAATAAGAGTATATCTATTGTAGAATGCTTTGACTCTGAGGTTCAGTATGGACTCATCAATTAACTACTTATTATTTTTTTCCCAAAGTATCAAAGAATAGACAACTAATATTTATAAATAAAGATAAAAGATAATTTCAAAAAATAGATCATGCCAAATCTTATAGACAACAGAAAAAGAAGAAATACTTCAAAATCATTCTACTTAATCTGGATACACCTGTTATTAGAATTAGAAAAAATATATTATTATAAAGGGGAAATTACAAATATAATTCACTTATAAATGAGGATGCAGTATCCTATATCCTAAAAACATATTAACAAGTTGAAGTAAAAATTAATGTTTAAGTAATGTATTTTAGTCAAAATCGAATCCAATTTATGTGAGAATTAGTCACTATTTTCTTTCTTCTTTTTTTTTCTTTTCCTTACCCTCACCCCCTCCCTCTTTTTCTGTCTGCTCAACCCTTCCCCCATGCCCCACCATGTCATTGATTGTCATTAATTGTCCTCATATCAAAGTTGAATACATAGGATGCATACTTCTCCATTCCTGTGATGCTTCACTAAGGATAATGTGTTCCACCTCCATCCAGGTT
>CAUYPK010136627.1:0-28646 GCA_963574355.1 Loris lydekkerianus | reverse complement strand
TGCAGCCTTATAGAAAGATGGAGACTTTACCTCTTCATGTTTACATGGATGGAGCTGGAACATATTCTTCTTAGTAAAGTATCTCAAGAATGGAAGAAAAAGTATCCAATGTACTCAGCCCTACTATGAAACTAATTTATGGCTTTCATATGAAGGCTATAACCCAGTTACAACCTAAGAATAGGGGGAAGGGGGAAAGGGAGGGGACGGGGAAGAGGATGGACAGAGGGAGGGTGATTGGTGGGATCACACCTACGGTGCATCTTACAAGAGTACATGTGAAACTTACTAAATGTAGAATATAAATGTCTTAACACAATAACTAAGAAAATGCCAGGAAGGCTATGTTAACCAGTGTGATGAAAATGTGTCAAACGGTCTATAAAACCAGTGTATGGTGCCCCGTGATTGAATTAATTTACACAGATATGATTAAATAAATAAATTTTTAAAAAATTAAAAACAATTTAAAAATATAAATATTTAAGTAATTATACACACAAAAAAAAAAAAAAAAAAAAGAATCAGGGACTCTTCATCTGGTGTTGATGGAGTCTCCATGGCATCCTGTGAGGCTTCCTGACCTCCGTTCCAAATGGCAGGCTTCTGGCTGGCTTGCTCTGACAGCCGTGGAGAAAGAGAAGCAAACTCAACTGCTGAATCAGCTTCTGTTTTGCCCATCAGACCACAGCCAATCTGGACTAGAACATTGGCACCACCTGGCCCAGGACGGGCCTGCACACTGGGACACTTTCTGGGGATGGGCAGATGTAGCCCTCACTGCCCGGGGAGGGCACTGGCTTCAGGCACCATCCCCCCACCTCTTCTGCCTTCACTTGTGAATAACCAGGATGTTTCGCTTGCATTCCCCAGCCTATGAGCTACGCACGTCACACTGAAGAAGGGAGCGTGTGATAGGATGTGCTCTCATCAAGGGTCTTTGGGAAAGCAATTGGCTGGCCTGCTGCTTCTGTGAAAAAATCTAATGCCACCATGCCACATGCTCAAGGGTGGGAGGTAATGTGGCCACAGCACAGAGCCTGGATGTGCTGACTGAGAAGGGGCCTCAGAAGTCAGAAAGCAAAGAGAATATCTGCTTATTTCATAGATAATGGAAGGAAATCCCAGCGAGGTTAAGAAAACTTCCCACAAACCACACAGCATTGTATGAGAAGGCAGACCCTATTTCACCAAACAGGCCTCTTCTGTATTTACTTTTATGTACGAGTACAATTACCAGTATTCAAGAGCAGAGATTAAAATATTTACCACAAACTTGAATTTAGATTTTTCATCTTGTCAACACCTTCCTTACACTTACAATATTTTCTTAAGAACAAAAAAGAAACTTAATACATCACCGCTCTCCAGCTGGAGAGGCTGCGATCCCAAACCTGAGCTGGCACAGAGCTGCAGGCTGTGTTTATTCAAAGGGCTCCTCGTCCTGGCCCCAGATCTTTCCAATCACAGCTCTACACGTGGAACACTTATTAGAGAATAGGACACAGCACATAAAATACAAACAACATTTGGTGTTGTTTCTTGGGAAAAAGAGAGTTCAACTTATAAATAAAAACTGTTCTAGCCCACAACAAGTACACCTGACACAGGCCTTAAAACAGGTGGAAAGACCACCCAAAGGAGGATGAGGATGGAAGGCAGGTGGCCAGATGGGGTGGGCTCAGTGCCCCGCACCTGTCCCAGAGGGTAGCCTGGGCAAGCACACAGCATCTCTCCAGCTGCACGCACCTCCCATTATCCCTGAGGCTTCTGGGAAGGGTCGTGGCTGGAGGTAGGCAGATGAAGAGGAGGGTGCTAAGGGGATGCTGGAGGCAAAGCTGAGGGGACGGGGCTCCAGGGCTCTGGCAGAGGGCAGATCTTATCTGTCCCCCCTGGGATTTTAACAACAAAGAACCTTTTCTTTTGTGCTTTTTTCTTTTTTTCCCGTCTACCCAGTCATCCCACAAACATGCACGGAGTTCCACCAACATGCTAAGCCCTGTGTCATATCTAAGGGTGATGTGGTCCCAGGCTCTGTTGCCTGGGTCCAGAGGGACTGATCTTCTGGCTCACTGGGTAAGCAGGTTGAAGAGGACAACCAGCCCACATGGCGTGAAGTCAAGGACACACTTCAGTCAAGGACACGCTTCAGTCAAGGACACATCCGCCTCGATGGCAGAGCCATCACTGTGCTCATCACTGAGAAAGGACCGTGAACCCATGTGGGCTGGGTGCACTGGGAGAGGAAAGCAAAAGACATGTGAAAACCGGTCATGATGCTGCAGAGTCCCTTCCTGGGCCCCAGCCCCACAGCTGCACTCAGGCCTGCGGGGTTCTCTGCGAGGAGGCAGGCCTCTGTCTCTACTCTCACAGGTACTAGTGTCTCCTGTGAGATAGCAGATCGGCTGCCGTGCCCCAGCCTCCGTGGCCACTTCCGCTGATCCTGCACGTCTTTGGAGTAGACAGAGTAGCTGAAGGACCTTTCCTGTCTCTGAAGCTTCATGACCCCAGGCCCCACCAGCCCTCTTCTCGGGACTCCTGGGCACCCCACAAAAGCTCTCCCCAGCATTCTTGCCACTGAAAACCCCTTTTCCCTCCGTCTTGCTGCGTTTGGGGCCAGCGGGTTTGGCCAGCAGCTGCCTGGGCCTTTACTTTTTATGTCAGAGCCTTTCACATGACAAATTGAACCTGTCAGGTTGGGGCTTCCCATCCCTGTTTTTAATATCCCTAACAACTCGGAGGTGGCAAACTGGTGACCAGGAGACAGGACATGAAATTTGTCTGCCAATATCAACTCTCAGCGGGTCGAATGTCACTTCACATCATCGGCAGGTGTTTCTTGGGAAGCACAGAACACAAAGCCCATCACTGCAGGCAAGCTGTGCGAATGACTTTATTTCTTCTTAAATAAATGTGATCAATAAGCACACCCGACGAGCAGCACCTTTAATCAATCACAGGAGCACATGGAGATGTATGATCCAGGCATCTGAGGACATGTCACACCTGCAATATGTCAGTTACCAATTTCCTTTCCTTCTCAGTCTGATTCCCACTGCTCCCCGTTCCCTGCTCTCTTGGGCACGTCACCTTGAAGCTCCTGTGGTGAACACTGGTGGCCCCTCTCTCTTGTGAAGGTCTGGTGGCCCTATTTCATACCACTGTGTCCCCTAAAGCAAGAGCTTTGTGGCAGAGGTGGCCGGAGGACCAGCAGGACTCTGAGGTATTGACGTTGAGCTGCTACAATGGGTTAAACAGATCTCACAGGGTCTGAAAGGGTATTTGCAGGCATGGAGGCTCCAGCAAACATTTTGTAGATTTACTAAGAAAAAAACAACGCAGAGACCTGGAGTGGTTGTACTGGAAATGCACACGGTGAAAGTGCCCAGAGTCAGAGTGGTCATTAGAGACCCTGCCAGAGGCCAACGGTGACTCCGCTCAGGCAACTCGATGAAATATATCCAGAGGCGCTTTGGACACGCAGATTTTCCAAGGACCCACTGCTTCTTGCGTCCTTGTCAAGCTGCATAGATTTGCTCCGGAGTGGAGCCTGGCACGGAGCCTGGCTGAGCCCTGCATTGCCAGCACTCTGGGAAGAAGGGAGGGAGCTGGGAGAGCCCATTTCCTTACCAGGACATTCTGCTGCAAACAAACCCTTGTTTAATAGGCTATTTGTGGCTGCATCTCAGTCACTGTGGCTTGTCACCAGAACCACTGTCTGTCCCTCTGTGTGCGATGTATCGATCGAGGCTTACCACGATGGTAGAGCAGAGAGGTCCAGCTCTGGCTCCAAACTGAGCAGGAGAATTCAGGAAAACACCAGGGATTTGGGCTCAACAGCTGTGCCTCTGCCTGACCTTGAGCAAGTCCCCCTTTCTGCTCAGACGACTGACGTCACAGGGGTGACCAGTGATCCTCAGGCACCTGCTGATGCCCAGGGTCGTGTTGCAAAACCCTAGCACTGGCTGTAACCAACAGAGCTGGGCCTCTGACCCACAGGGGCATTCAGGGTCCTGCCCTAGAACTTCAGGAACTCAGAGGAAGGAAATGGCAGGAGAGGGGGCAGGAATGGCAGGGCCCGTGGTGGTGAAAGCCCAGAGGCCTTATGCTCCACCTGCCTCAAGGAGGAAGGGGATATCAGTGGGCAGGAAGGAAGCTGGCAAAGGCTACAGGGCAAGGGGGAGACTGGGTGTATAAGTCCTTGATTCTGACAGTCCTTGATGGCCAGGTACCCCACTGCCTTACAATAAATGTTCCCGTTAGTAAATTCACCAATGCTTAAGTGGCTCCAACCTGTGGGCTGCCTTCCCCCAGTGAAAGTCTTGACTGAACCAAAAAGTTTGGACAAGAGAACAGGCCGTGTGTTACCAATTCTAACCTAAGCAAGGCACGCAGGCTCTGGACATGTTCACAGCGGACGCAGTCGGGGTGCAGAGTCCCAGTTACCGTGCGCATCCCTGAGGCCCCCGCAATCATGGAACCCTGCCTCCCAGTCTCTCCTAAACGAACAAGCAGTTACTACAGGGTCCAGTACTGCTCTCCTGGGCATTTATCCCAGGAAGAAAAGAAGTTATGTTCACACACACAAAAAGCTGTAGTTCACAGCAACATTATTCATAATAGCCCCAAACTAGAAATAACTCAGTGTCCTTTGATGGTTAAACAAAAATAACGCTAATCCAAACGATGGAATATTACTCAGCAAATCACTGCTACAGATAACAACCTGGATAGGTTCCAAAGGAATAATGCCGAGTGGGAAAAAAGCCAGTCACAAAAGGTTACCTAATGTACGATCCCATCTGCATAATTCTTACAATGAAAAGATTACAGAGCTGGAGAGGACTTAGTGACTACAGGAACCAGGCAGGGCAGGTGTAATGCTATGATCCAGCTGCTACACCAGCTGTTTCCACCAGAGGGAGCCGAGTGAAGGGTCTGCAGGATCCCTCTGTATTATTTCTCATAATTTTTCTTAGGAAAACCTATAATTAAAGAAACATAAAAAGGTCAAAAAATGGAATAAAAATCAGCTTTCCGCTCGAAAGTACTATAACCTTCATAGTGAATTTCATAGAAAGTGGGGTTTAATAGTATTACATAAATAAACACAATATAAAAACACTGGAAATGAGAAAAAGTAAATATAATCTAAAACATCATCAAGCCCCTAAAGAACCCTAATTTTTTTTTTTTTTTACATATGATCTAAAGTATTCATTTCAGAAAAAGCAAGGCATACAAGAAAAAAAAGGCGTGGCCACAAAATAAGACTCCTTCCCCCACAAAGGTCAAAAGACCCATCAAGAGTGTTTAAGGACAAAATAACAAAATAGAAATTTCAGAACAGAAACTGAGGATGCCACAAATGGGTTTGCCGGCAATCTACTTGACAGATTAAAGAAATATAAAACTAAAAAATGTATCTGAAAAAGATAACTAGATTAAAATACAGAGAGAAAAGTAATAAAAATAATAGTTTAAAAAGGGCATAAGAAATGTACGCGATGTAGTGAAAAGGTCTAACTAATACATAATTAAGTTCCAGAAGAAGAGAAAGAACACGAGGTAGAAGCCATAATAATAGATAGGGGCTGAGAATGTGCCCAAATGTTATAAACTCTAAGCAGTACAGAAACAACCAAACAAACAAAAAACCACACATGGAGACATACAAATATTACACTGGAGATGCCATTTCTCACCTGATTGGCAGAAATTCAAAAGTTTGGAAAGGTTGGGGGAATAAGCATGCTCATCTTTTTTTCTGGGGAGAACAGACAACTGAAGAACCAACCCTATCAAGTTGAACTGGGTATTACTTCCCAAAATTTTAATACGCATTTGCCTTCCACGTCTATCTAGTCAACCTATTGCAAAGAATCTACCACAAAGATATACTGGCAAGACCATGAAAAGACGTGTGCCTAAGGCTATGAACTGAAGAACCATCTGTAATAACAAAAGACTAAAAGGAATTGCATGTCCCTTATTAGAGGACTGGCTGCGTGGAACCCAGTAAACCATGGACTGGGGTACGAGGCAGTGGTGAAAATAACGAGAAACAGCGCTACATAACGCTACACGCTCGTCTCCAGAATGCAAAACTAGATGGAAAAAAGGAGGACGGAAAGAAGTATTCACAAAACAGTACCATCGGATAACAGTAAGAATAGTAGGAATACAAATATGTGTATTTACTGATTATAAAAATTGAGCAACAACATGTAGATGAAAAACATACTAATAAAAATGGTTTTCTGTAGGGAAAAGGAAGGGCAGAAATTAAAGTACTATGAAAAGATTTTAATACATTTGAGTACATAATGACATTAAAAAGGTGGAATCACTAAAAATGAAATCAAATTATCCTAAATATCAAACTGATCACTTTAGCCACACATGAGGAATCATCTCAAGTGCTTGAAAACACAATGCCTTGACTGTGTATATCTCGCAGTAATCCTGAAGAGAAAACAAACTTTTCAAGAAACAATTGGTATTATTATTCAAAAGCTATTTTACATAGATGTGCATGTGTCTACGCATGTAAGAAATAGAATGTGTGCTCTGTGCTATGTGTTCTAGATTATAGGGCATCTATTACAATTATATATATTATATATGTGGACAAAGGAACTGATAATCATGCTGATGTCATTAAGGAACCATTTTCTGTGTAAGAAACAAATGACAAATATAAAATCAAAGAAGATAAGTAAAATCTCCAAAATCCTAAATTGAGGATGGAAATTCCAAAATGTATTTCCTTGTCTTGCCCACTAACAGTCCTGGAATCAAAGATGAACACAGGTGCAGTGAGCACCCTCCTGGTTTAGATCATGATGTCTAAATGCCTATTATTTTCTTGGCGTATTCCAGGTGTGGGGCAGGAAACGTACTACATCAGACTTTTTGTCCTATCAAAAACCCAAAGCCATTTAAAAAGACTACTTGAGCTGGGTGGTAAGAACTCAGGAAGCCACCTGAAAAGATTCCAAGATCTTACATTGTTCCCAAGATGGAACACATTGAGCAGCAAAAGGAATATGGCCACAGCATGATAATTCATAAAAATATAATAGAAAAAAAAAAAAAAAAGCCCACTGGTCATCCTTGGAAGGTGCTAGGGAATCAAGTCACTAGTCGAGAAACAGACAATTAAAAGAAGCAAGCATTTATTCTTCCTTTCCTTAAGAAGTGCTCTGCAGGATACCATATATTTTAAAGGAAGAATCTTCTACTTTGTGAAAGAATTCCAGCTAATAATGCAGACAGAATAACATAATTAAAATAATACATTTTTGGAACTCCAAAGGCAATAACGGGTCTAGTTAATCATCATCCCTGGCTGTTATAACAATTAGGTAGAAAAGCTGCCATACACACCCATTACCTGTACTGCGTGAACACCACCCTACCTACCATTCCTGCCAAACAACAAAGAAACAAAAAGCTCAGTTTCATTCATATATAAATCTATTAGTTTCCAGGAAGAAGAATGTGTTAAATAATGCCATGGCGATCCCATCTGCAAAATCCAAAATGTGGAAATTCCTACAGAGCAAACATTGTGACACAAATTGTAAGGTAAACTATGGAGTGAACCTAAAGATTATAAGAAGCTTAGCAGATAAAACAATGGGCACTGCTTGTACTTTGTTTAGATACTGAATTAGGCAAACCTTAGAAAAAATATATAAAACAATGTTTTCTCAAGGGTAATAATGTGTTGTAGTCATGTTAAAAAATTCTTATTTTTAAGAATTACTTAAATTTTTATGAATGACATAATTCTGAGACTTGTTTCAAAATAATGGGGAGAAAGATAATGCTAGGATGATAAATCTAAAAATCTTAGCCATGGTTGACAGTAGTTCAAGTTGAATGAGGGTTGTGGCAAGGAGTCTTTACACTGTTTTCCTTTCGTGCATGTTTATACATGCTTCCATAATAAAAAGTTAAAAACATAAACAACAATAAAAAACCCCGCTAGGATTAAAACCCCACTGGAGAAAACCACCCATTACCTTAACAGAATAATGAAAGCTGAAAGACAGTGGAATAATTATCTTTAAGTTGCTGAAAGAAATTAAGGGCCAACCTCAAATTCTGAATCGAAAATATCCTTCAAAAATGCAGTCAAACCAAAGATGTTTTCAGACAAGCAACGAAGAGTAAGTTCAAAACCAGAACACTCAGGTGTTCCTCAAGCAGAAAAACACGACCACAGATGGAAAGTAAGGGGTACATTATCTAACGTCCATGGAAAGGGAAGAAGGTGGAGGCCTACACTGGGAGTGATCTTGGGGACTACAGGAAAGTGGGGGGTGGCAGAAGGAACAGAGGGGCTGGGTCCAGCGAGAAATCTGACGGGAGAAAGGCATGCTGGGATGCCAGCACCAGCCAGGTGCCATGGCTTGAAAGTGGAGAGCCTGGTTATGTCAGATCAGCTGGGTGAACCACCTGTGTAGAAAGTTTCCTCACATCCAGGTGGAAAAGCCTCTTTCTCCCAAGCCTGTTGGTGGGGCTCTAAAGCTTCTAAAGAGCACCCTCAAATCTCCCAAGTCCCACCACCTCCCCAGCAATAGCACCCGAGGACCTCCAAGTGCCCACTCCCTGGGTGGGCTTCCTGAGTGGTGTGGGGTCCCCTTTCCACCTGTACCCTGAGGGTAGAGCCGGGCTGGGGAGCAAGCTGGGAAACAGCTACCCCTCCGCCAAACCCTGGCAAGGGAAAAGGCAGGGAGAGCCTGGAAAGTTCCACACGAGACTGCCAGCAAGAATCATTTGCAGAGGGTGACCCATTTTCTTCCCATCTCTCACTATTTTCCATAATAAACATGATTTCCTTTGCGGAACAAAGAAACATAAAACACTGAGGATGACATTTAGCACCAAAGGATGTGTTTGTTTTACCCTGAGCTTTAATGCAAATCGAATCAGAATTTGGAAATAACCTTTCTTATGGACACCACAAAATGATTTTGGTAGAACAGGTTAGACTATTAAAGAAAAACCAGAAAAAGAATATTAAGAGAGAGCTGGGCTGTTAAATTTCAAACATAGCATAAAGACGTAATAATTAAAACAATGTGGTGTGACCCAAGAGTGAAAGGTTGTATCATTGAAAGAACAGATTGCCTGGAAATTACCTCTCATATTATGTAAAATTTCATTGAAAGAACAACTTTTAAACTATCATGAAGAATTACTTAATAAATAGTGCTGCAATATAATAACTACTTGTAATTTTAAAAATCGATTTATATACAATGAGCACAAAGCATTAAATTCCAGATAAACTAAAAGTTTAATATAAAATAGGATAAAATAATAAAATCTTAAATTGAATAACAAATTTGTGGAGGGAAGGCCCCATTGTGTGGAAATCATAAAGAAGATGGAAAGAGACACATGTTTCACATTTGTATGTGGAACAACAAAAGAAATTTAAAGGCTCGGCGCCTATAGCTCAGTGAGTGGGGCAAGAGCCACATGCACCAAAGCTGGTGGGTTCCAGTCTGGCCCGGGTCTGCTAAACAGCAATGAGAACTCCCACCAAAAAAATAAAAAAACATAGCCAGGTGTTGTTGTAGGCGCCTGTGGTCCCAGTTGCTCAGGAGGCTGGAGCAAGAGAATCACTTCAGCAGAGTTTGATGTTGCTGTGAGGTGTGACACCACTGCACTCTACTGAGGGTGACATAGGGAGACTCTGTCTCAAAAAAAAACAAAGGAAAAAAGAAAGAAATTAAAAAGAAAAAAAAAAAAAACATAACCAAATAACATGGCAAGCAGTGACTTAGAAAAATATTTATGGGCTGGGTGTGGTGGCTCTTGCCTATAATACTAGTACTTTGGGAGGCTGAGGACGGAAACTGTTTAAGGCAAAGAGTTTGAAACCAGCCTGGACAGCACAGTGAGAGTCCTCAAAAAAAAAAAAAAAATTAGCCAGACATGGTGACGTGCACCTGCCAGCTACTCCAGAGGCTGAGGCAGGAGAATCCTGTGAGCGCAGCAGTTCAAGGTTGCAGTGAACTATGATGATACCACTGCACTCCAGCCTGGGCAACGGAGGCAGAATCTGTCTCAAAAAAAAAAAAAAAACAACAACAAAGAAGAAAAGAGAAGAGAAGAGAAGAGAAGAGAAGAGAAGAGAAGAGAAGAGAAGAGAAGAGAAGAGAAGAGAAGAAAAAGAAAAAATATTTGTGGAAATACAAAATAGGCTACAGTAGAGTATAAAAATATTAATAAAATTCTTTAAAGGAACATTAAAACCCAATAGATAAATGGGCAAAGGATGTGAACACTTTATAAAATAGAAATTAGTTAGATACAACATGAACGGAAACTGTTTTATCTTGCAAATAACTGAAGAAATGCAAATTTAATCAAAATAAGGCAACTTTTTGCTATTCTATTATAAAACATTTTCTTTCTTAAAGATACACATACTACTAAATTCTGGCAAGGGTGCAATAAAATTCTTTTGAAAAGCAATTTTACAATGGGTATTAAGCTCCAGTAATCCCAGTTCTGGGAATGTGTCCTAGAAAATGATCCAAAATATAGAAACCATATGCTCTGAGGCACCTGCTACAATGTTATCTGTAACAGATACAGCTCCAGAGCCACCTAAAGATGCGAAAGTGAGAGGATGTGCCATTGCACTGTGCTACAGCCACTGGTGAGACATCCCTGGGCAAAGAAAATTCTGTAGTAAAATGGAAAAATGCTTGTGATATACTGGTAAGTGAAAAACTTAGTAGACAGATGATATTAAATGTGATTATAAAAAAGTAAAATAACCATGTACACAGATGTGCTGGAAACCAAACTGCAAAGAGCTGCAATCGTGTTAGAATGATGGAGTACATGTGTTCTCCATCCTTTATTTCTCAGGTTAGGTAGGAGATGGTTGTATTCCCTCCATAATCAGTGATTATAATGCATTCAAAGGAAACAGCACGCAGTGCTCCGTCTCCTGTGAGGCTGGAGCAGGCAGACGCCTTCTATTCCTGTAACGTCTGTGGTCAGAAAGGAGTCAAAACCGTAAAGTGGGGCTCAGCCCGCATTGAAGACTTTGCTGTGAACTCCCTGGTTTGCTTGGCCATGCACTCCTCCTCTCCCTCTGCCTGCAGCACACAGCAGTTCCTTCCAAGAGTTGGGGCCCAGAAGCACAGGTGGGAGTCAGAAACTATGAGTCAAGGCCATTGAGGGGAACCCCAAAGCTGTGCCCCACAAGCAGAATTTCAACTCGCAGCCAGGTTCTTCTTCCAGAGCACAGCAAAGGTGCTACAACTTGACAGTGAACATCCAGAGCTCCTTGTCTTTGCCAAACAGGCCCCTAGGCATGTCCTGTTCACCCACCACATAGGGAGCTCACAGGACACACAGCCCTGTGTGGACAACATTCTCTGTCAGCGCCATACTTACTTATTCTCATATGGTAGGAGGAAAAAGGATGTAAAAATAGTTGGTAAAACCCTTGAGATCCCTGTTGCTCCCTCTCAAGGCTTCGCGCTGTCAATCTCGGAGACAGCCTTTTCTTCTTTGTTTCTTTGGAAAAAAAAAAAAAAAATCTGCCACTAAGAAATGACAACTGGATGGCACCAAAACAGAGCCTGCTCTCAGGTTTCAGGTAGATGGCCTAACAAGCTGAGGGACAGAGATACGCGGCCAAGTGAATGCTCGTTGCCTACTGAAGGAAAAAAAGGTTCATAAAAAAGTGTGGTGTGTGATGGAAAGGTGGAGGTGTGCGGTGGTTTTGCTTAGGTGACCTCCCCCTGAAATTGCATCAGCCTTTTAAAATTCACCTTTGAATAGAATGCTGACCACTATTCACTCCTGGACAGATCACCAGCTGGGGGGTTGAAGTTTCAATGCATCTGAGAATAGGTCAGCTGGAGGGCGACTAAGGCTGGGGCCTTGCAAAGCACAGCAAGAGGACAATGTGCCTGCGTCTCTCAGGTGAGCAAGAGATCACCTAGCTACAGCGTAGAATCACAGAGCTCCACGCAACTCAGGTAGTCCACGACTTTAGAAAAAGAAAAGAGTGTAGCAGAGGCCAAAGGCTACACACCAATGCTCTTTATGCCCAGAAACTCTGAGCATTCTTTGAACTCACAACAGGAATCACTGAAAGACGAAATGACAGCTGTATATTCAGACATATGATTTCACCAGTCCAAAGAGGAGAATCGAGCTTAGTCAAGGTGCATCTCAGGATTGTAATCAAAATGTGTCCACCAAGCCTGCAAATGGGCAGCAACGGGTCATACTCTTCCAAAGTGATCTCAAAACAAAGTAGGTTTAGAAAATAACCCATCAACTTAAAATGGGTGAATTTTATTGGATGTAAATTATACTTCAATCAAGTTGATTGAATGATAAAGGAACTAACTCAAACTTCACTACAACAAGCAATAATTGGTTCCCTAATTTCCTTAGAAGAGCAGTAGCTTTTCCTTAGTTTTCCTAAAGAAAGTTGTAACCGCCTTCAAACCCTCCCCCACCTGGCCAAAAAAAAAAAAAGAAATGTTTAAAACCACGAAAATAATAATTACACCTAAAAATCACTTTGGTCTTTGCTATGCAAAATTCTGTAACTGCAAAAGTAATTGTGTCTTTCTTAACTTTTTTTTTTTTTTTTTTTTTTTTGGGGTCAATGTCACAGTTTGATAAGATTTAACAGGTGTGAAAACAACTAAAGTAGATTGGCTAATCAGAGATTCTGACTTGACCATGTCAGGTAAGAAGACATCTCAACTATTCCAGGGCAGAAGAGTCAAAGGAAGGGGACTGTCCCCACTGAAGACTGAATAGAGTTTAACTTATAAGGAAGGAAAAGTCATGGGCAGTACCCCCCATAAACCCTGTACCCAAGCTTCCTAAAGTCTGTCTCTGAAGATTGAATGGAGTTTAACTTATAAGGAAGGAAAAGTCATGGGCAGTACCCCCCATAAACCCTGTACCCAAGCTTCCTAAAGTCTGTCTCACGAAGTACTTTCAGTGGCAGGAAGGAAAGAGAAAAGCTCACATTCATTGTGCACTTATCATGTGTCCCAGGATCATTTTGTTAGTACCTACTAACAAAGTGTCAGGCCCTGTTCTAGACTTTCACACGTTGGGATAAATAAGAAAACCATTTCTGTTTTGGTAGGCAGAAAGATGGACACCAAGACATCCATGTTTTACCCCCCAGAAGTGGTGAGTGTGTCCTGACATGTGGCAGGGAAGATCAGGCAGCAGGTGGCAGTAAGGTTCCCAACCAGATGACCTCCACAGGAGGAGAGCAGCCTGGCTTACCCAGGCCGTCCCAGTGTGATCACAGTGGTCCCGATACGTGGAACAGGGAGGGAGGAGAGTCCATGATGGGAAGTGGAAGAACGATTTGATTTGTCCTCGCTGGCTTTGATGATCTAAGGGCCGTGGGCCAAGAGATGCAGATGGCCTGCAGAAGCTAGAAAAGGCAAGCCAACCGATTCTCCCCAGAGCCCCATAAAAGAATTCAGCCCTAGTGACACCTGGCTTTTGCCCATTTCAGATTTTGGACTTCCAGAACTGTACGGCAGTAATTTTCTGATGTTTTAAGCTACTCAGCTTGTGGCCCTTTCTTATGGCTGAGACAGGAAACCAGCACACTCACCTTCATCAACTTGGAAGTCGCTTGATGGCTCTTTCTGGAAACAACACACCCTGAGTTCATCAGACAGGGCTCCTGAGATCTGTCTGAGAGCCGCCCTCCAAGGCCTCCTCCTGCTAACTCCCACACCCCTCTGCACAGTCACACTGAGCTACCAGCAGACCCCCTGACACAGGCCTCGCTGTACCCCTGGGCATTTCACAGAACAGTGTCCCTGCTTCTGCCCAGCAAGCCCCACTCCCCACGAAGGCCCAGATCCCAGACAAACTCTGCATGAAGCTTCTCCTGAGCCTCTGGGCAGGGGCCCTTGTGCTGGTGGCCACAACGCATGGCATGTTTCTCCTTCAACACAGTAGTTTAGTCTTAAAACTCCCCAAACAGAAGGTTTTCCAGAGTGAGAAGTGAGAGAGAAAGAGGCAGAGGCTGATAGCACGCTCACTCTCAGGCCCCAACCGAGCAGGCAGAGGCTGACAGCACGCTCACTCTCAGGCCCCAACCGAGCAGGCAGAGGCTGACAGCACGCTCACTCTCAGGCCCCAACCGAGCAGGCAGAGGCTGAGAGCATGCTCACTCTCAGGCCCTAATACAGCAGGAAGCCGAGGCATATCCTGTGATCTCGCCCCGGAAGTGACACAGCACCCTTGACCGTGGGGTGGCTGGCATCCTCCTCATCCCTTCTCCCAGCGCTATGTTAGCATCTGCTCAGCTGAGATAACACCTGCCTGGTGCCACTGGTTTCTCAAAGTCCCCAGGTCAAGGAAGCACCCAGCTCTGGAGATCAGATGAGAATGCGTGATCATGAGATTCACTCGGGGAGTTTTCTGGCAGCCTTGGGCACCACAGGCTCTCTGGGTCACCTCATCAATGCTGGTGAATCGCAGGATCATGGGATGAAGAGCAACCCAGTCTCTACCGTGTGTCTAGGTCTCCTCTGGGGACATCACAGACCTGCCCATGCCCATGCACAGCACTGATTCCTAGTAAATAATGAAGAACATTCCTTTGAATCTTTTCTGGAATGATACATCCTTTTCTATGCTCCCCCAGGAAGGTCAAGAGCAGTCCTACTGCAAATCTGCAAATTCTCCCAGCAAAGATCTCTTTGTGTGGGGGCTTGCTGGTGCCACTGCCATGGGCTCATTGTGTATCATTTTCTCAAGAAGGCATGAAATTACTTGAGACCATTACAGTTTCCTGTGCCGTGGCTCAGCAAGCTAATCCCTCATTCTTGCTAACTTTCTACCAATTATGACTTTGGCAGTGCATTTTAGGAAAGCCCCAGCTTTATAAATTTGGTTCTTGGAGGACGTTAAACAAATCCACTTTTCAATTTCAAACTAAAACCATATCATATGGCAAAATCCTGGCGCCCCTACTCCAGCCACACAGGGGACACGGAGGTAAAGTCTCTGCCATAAACCAAACAAGGAAGCCCAGGCAGTGATTTAAAACAAATACTCGCTAAATGGAAATATATTAAATATGACTTTACTGTAAATTCCAAAGGAGTAGCTTGCTGAACTAAACAGTGCTGCTGATCTGCTAACTCAATGAATAAAAGATGAACAACGGACTGAACTAATCTCCATTTCCCCTACCCTATTTTACAAATGGGAAAGTTGAAAGTATTCTTGGAGGGAAAAATAAAGAGGAGGAGGAAAAAAAGACAGAAAGACGTCTCCAATTCTAAACCAACACAGGTGTCATTGCAGGATTAACCCTCTCAGAAGACGCTGAAGAATAATGCATTTTGCATTTCTACGCTACAGCCCCAAGTCACCTGCACGTAATTTGACTTGGCAGCCATTGATTTCTGAACTATGTCCAGAACCCTCTCGTGTCAAAGTGCTCAGCATGTGGCTAAGTGCTTGTAAGAACAATGAACAAATTGCCAACTTTGTCCCAGGAGTTGTCAGGAGTGAATTCCCATCATTTTGGCCTTCAATTTTCCAAGTGGCTGAAAGGTGTCTGAATGCGAGGTGATGAGAAGGGTGAGTATGATGCTGTGTGAAGAGTGTGATATTTTTGTCTAAGTTAAAAAAAAAGAAAGGTATTCACTCCCTGGCCGTCTACTCACAGAACAAAGGCTTGTCTCTTTTTAAAACATAAAAATATATGAACGTTTAAAACTGCAGAAGTTTCTTTAAAAAATGTGTTCTCAAAATATGACATTTGACTCAATTTTGAAGTCATTTTTTCTCTGCTCTATTGTATGGAGATATTATGTAAATGCCACTTCTGTGGATGAATGAATGAGAAATGATGGAATAAAACAAATACTGCCTTTGCATGTGACAATCCTTTACAAATTGGCAAGTTCTCTCATTCTTGTCACCTGAACTAGGAGAAGGAAGGGGACTATGGCCCCTTAGCAGCTGCAGTCTCCAAAAACCCCTGGGCCTGAGTATGCCAAGCCACGGCGGCCTCCACTGTCTACTGTGTGTCCACAGTGCGTCGTAAAAGAGCAAGGACAAGACCTGCAGAGCACACAAACTTGTTTCTTTGTTTGGATTCCAACTTTATATATTTATCCCCAAATATTTACTTAGCTGGGAGACAGTTAAATTGGCACAGAAATTCTACATCAAACCATAGAGGTAAAAACGTTATTCAACCAATTTCCTTACGGGATAGGTAACATGCTTTGTTCTTTCCCCAACTCGCCCCCTAAAAGAAAGTAAAATGTTAGTAAATAAATAAATAAATAAATAACTGGAGACTTAAGAAGCAGAGCGTGGACCTGGGAGCCAGCTGTGGCTGGTTCCTCTCTGCTCCCTCACCTGCAAAGGAAGGCTCAAACAGTGACCTGCCCTTTGCAGCTGTAGAGAAGATTTTAAAAGATGATGCAAACAGAATGAGTGGCCTGGACTAAAGCCTCAAAAAACACCCCAGGCTTCACGATCTTTATTATCCTTGATAATAAGGAGTGAGAAATCCACTGACAAGTTTCACGTGAAGCTGTCGTGAAGCACAGCCAACGCTGTACCCTATGGTGGGAAAGGGACCTGAGTGGATTCCTGCTCCACTATGAGAAACAATACACTGGAAAATCATTAATTAAATAGAAGGGACAACAAAATTGGTCAATTCACCAAAATAGTTCTTGGGCACCCAGAATGTTCAGGATACTGAGCATCTGTCACAGGGCTGCAGCAGCTGCCTTAGCTGGTGAGGCAACCAGCTGAGGTTTCTGCTGGTCGGGGCTTCAAGAGTCAGTGTGCAGACTCATCTTTGCTCCCATCCACCTCATCCGGGACTTATCTGAACACAGTGCCCCCCTCATCCCAGGGAAGGAAGCTCTCCACTTGATAAACAATGTTAAGCTGGTTCACTGACTTGCTAACAGCAGTGGTTGCATTTGACAAGAAAGAACACATCTTTTTGAAGGGAGACAAAGTTAAGTTTTTCTGCCTTCCCCTCCCCCTGCCCAGCCAGACCCCTCCCCTGACAGTCTCTCAGCCTGCGTGGTGCTTTGCAAGGTGAACAGTTACCTTGGCTCAATATCCTGGAGTTAGGAGAGAATATAAACTTTAAAGTTAAGTCCACTTTCTGCTATGACTTTGGGAATATGTGACCTGGAACTCCTTCACCCTGTTTAATTCTCACTCAGACTCAGGAAAGGTATTAGGCAGAGAAGGAAGAACAAAACCTTCTGGTCTGTAGAGTTCTAGTTCTGGTTCCTTGATTATTTTTCATCCAGATCTTAATACAGCTGGGCCTCATTTTCTGAGGATCTGGCTCACCAGCCTTCCGTCCCTGAGAGTTCAGAGAAAAGCTGGTTAGCAAATATCAGCAGGTGTGTGACTGCCAATCTTTTCCTCCCTGCTAATTTAAACACCTCAGTGGTCCCTGCTTGGAAAGGACCACTCCAAAGGAGTATAGGTCTTTTCCTTCCAAAAGCTAACTACACTGATTCAAGTGCCAAATCACATACACCCAGCACCGACCAGCGAAAATAATAATTTTGCATTACCAGGATTTGAAGGATACTGTGAGGTTCCATTAAATAGCTCCCCTGGTGATGGTGTCACGTGGTATCTACAGGTAAAAATGAAGTTCTGTACATGTATACGGTTGTATGTGTTGCCTGTCGAGTTTATATCTATTAAATCTATTATTATAATTGCATTATTTAATTGAAATAATTGACTAATTATTGAATAATTATTATTGAATAATTGAAATAATTGAAATAATTATATGAAAAGAAAAGTCATTTTTTAAAAAAATTTTTTGAGACAGAATCTCACTCTGTTGCACAAGGCTAGAGTGCGGTGGTGTCAGCCTAGCTCACAGCAACCTCAGACCCCTAGGCTCAAGCAATCCTCCTGCGTCAGCCTCCCAAGCAGCTGAGACTATAGGCACCTGCCACAATGCCCAGCTAATTTTTCCTGTTTTTAGTAGAGACGGGGTCTTGCCCTTGCTCGAGCTAGCCTCAAACTCCTGAGCTCAGGCAATGCACCAGCCTTGGCCTCCCAGAGTGCTGGGATTACAGGTGTGAACCACCTCGCCAGCCCACAATTCCCTTCTACATGAGAATGAAGTTAAAAGCTTTGAACAGAATAAAGAGATGACTCACTAAAGTGCCAGCAGATCAGATGGGTGTGAGACAAGTGGGAAAATCATACAACCCGAGGGAGTTCGGACTGTGTTAGGCATCGTCTTCATTCCACTCGGCTTCGAAGGAATCAAAACAGACTCGCTGGAGGTGTTTGGTACCAACGAGACGAGGAGAAACACTCCCCAGCAGGCCTGTCTTAAATCAAAGAGACGAACCAGGAAATGCAGCTGACAAGTGAAACGCACACGGACGGACTTCACACCAAAACAAAGCGTGCAAGGCATATGCTATGTTTGCCATGATCACCTTGTCAAACATTTTTAAATTACAAACCAATGATATTATGGCTGTATTAGATGAAATGCTTCTCCATTTTTTAATGGGGTATTTTTTTAAGTTGAAAGACCATTAGAATGACGGGTGCTCAAAAGATAATTTCTAGATAAATATTCTTCTCAGAAAGGGAAACTGAGGCTGGACCAGCTGTGCTGCAGCTCCCTTCATCGTGGCTGTCCCAGCAGCGCTGGCATTCCCAGCTGTCCGCAGAGCAATGAGGCGCTTTTATTACGGATGTGATCAGTAAGATGCATCTAGTCCATTAGCTTGACTGGCTCGCTGGCACCAGGGACATTCTTCTTATGTCTTTGAGGAACTAAGAAGGTGAAGTCAACGAGAGCAAATGGCCCATGACACTTACCACGTGATCTCTCGGATCCCCTCATGCTCCTGAAGCAGAGGACCAGGGACAGCGAGGGCCTCGTGGAGATCACAGTCACCGGCATGACGCAGGAAGAATGCGACTGTGTCTGAGCTGTCCGGGGCCTGATAAAGGACTCGGAGCAGAGGTGTACATTGTATAATGCCGAGCAAAATGGACAAAGGATGGAAAGCCGCCTGCCTGAAGTGTACCACAGCCAGGATCTGAAGCGTTCGCGACGTCTCAATGTACCCTGAGTCCCTGGCTTGGGTGTCCTTGGGCACTGAATGCAGGAGCAGAATGGGGGCTCTGGCCTTCCAGAAACTTCTAAGCTGAAATAGCAGAGAGGCACAACAGGGCAGGAGGCTATGGAGAGACCTGGCAGGGGAAGAGGGCCAGTGAAAGGGCTGGCCACCTACTCCCAAAAGGAACGTCCTTAAGCCAAGTGCAACAGAGGAGATATAGATACACACGGCGGCCGTGCCCACACAGCGCAGAGCTTCAGAATGGTTGTGGGACTCGGACAAGTCACCTCTTGGTGGGCTCTGGTCCCCACCTAGACAGCCAGCACCCACCCCGCCCTCTCCTGTGGCCAGCCAGCTGTGACGCAAGAGTGTAGGAGGAAGTTTGACGAGGGCTATTTTGAGAGACTGGAGAGTTTTGATGGCTAATAGGGTTTGTTGAAGCTTAAAAGGCAAGACCCATCGGGAAACGTTCACAGGAGGCTGATTTAGCATGAGTTATTTAAGGCAATATTATCGTTTTAGACTTCTCTGTTGGTGAGGCCTCTCCCGGGCATTATGTAATAAGGCTGTATAAGCCGCAGGGATCTAAACCCAGCCCGGGCACCGCGCGTGTGGGCATTAGCAGGGAAGTAGTTACAGGGGAAGAGTTAACACGGGCATCACACAGATACAGATGTATCTTAATCTCCCCTGCTCTCACACCCTTCTTACTAATAACTTGGTTTTATACCTCAGTGAGAAATTAGAAGCCAGCCTGGGTTTTGCCTCAGCCTCTCAACACAAATTTACACACCTGTTGACCCTGTCCTTACCCCCTGTCTTCTCTCCTGCCACAACAGATCAACTGTCTTTGTCCCTGTCCAGGCCAGGCCCTCCCCTGCCAGCCCTTCCCACTGGGCCTTACCACCTGTATGAGCCTCCCTGACGCCATCCCCACCCTAACCAGCATCTGTCTCTCTCGCCATCCCTACCCTAACCAGCATCTGTCTCTCTCTCCTCTGCATCCCTCCCAACAAGTCTGAATCAAGAGCAAATCCCTACAACCCTCCTGGAATCACAGCCCCCTACAGACCTCACTTGTCTGTCCCCTTGCACCACAACGATGGGTTGGGGCGCCCACCGTCAGGGCGTCTGAGTCCTCACAACCTGCACTGTCCATGACCCAGGGTGGCTGGCTTCCTCCCCGCACTCCCCTGAGACTGCTCTGGTCTGGTCATGGCAGTGACCCTCCAAGAGGCCAAATCCCCTCTCACTTCTCCACGCCCTCTCCGCAGAAGTCAGGCCTGTTTTCTCCCCTGTCGTCAGCTCTGCCCCACCTGTCAGGGTGCCTGGGGCAGCGCCTGGGCCTGCTCTCCCCAAGTGGCCTCAATGTCATGATCCACATGCTGAGGGCACCCAGAATTGTACCTGCCCCCCTTTCCTTCCTTCTGAACGCTAGCTGCTGCCAGCACCTCGTCATTAACCAGGCTGCATTCTCCACGGGGTCCCGTCTCCCCTAAAGGGAGAAAATTGGTTCTTGGGGGTCAGGCCTAGAATGCTGTGGACCTTTATATTGCCTGTGGCCCTGCAAGGCACACCCTACCCTACAAAACCTTGTTTCTTAGCATTTAATTTCTCTTCTTAATTAAATTTAAATTTAATTTAATCTTTCTCCTTAGGAGGGTGATAATGGGGGGATAAAAGGTTGAGAAGCGCTGTGCTAGGCCAAGACAGAGCCACGAACGCTCCCTCCTCCAGGCCTGCTTCTGGCTCTCATTAAGTGTTCACCAATCACTTTGGCTCAAACCAGAAATATGAAGCCTTTTCCTTGATTGTTTACTTTTCTTCACACCTTGATCCTCTGTATAACAGTTCTGTGTCAACCTGCTTCCAATACACACCCCAAATCTCTCTTCTTCCCCCGCCGCCATCTTAACCTAAGACACAGCTGCTTACGGTCTCTCCATCCCCACCCCCGCCCGGGGTGCTCTGCTCTGCATGGTGGCCACACGGTCTCCTGAAGACGGAGTGACGAAGGTGCCCTCTGTTAAAGTTTCCAGCAGCTCCCATGTCAGTGGGCCCGACGTGATGGCAGGACCAGCCACTTTCGTTCCACCTGCTCCCTAAAGTCCCTTCTTCACCCCAAAGTCTCCACCTCCCAATAGGTACATGAAATCCAGCCCAAATCCCCATTCCAGGCCGAAGCTCAGTGCTGCACTGGAGAGGCGCTTTCTGGACCACGTCATCCCACATGGCTTCTCAGGGAGCAGCGTCCACGGGAGAACACCCAACTATGTGAGTTCTGCCCCGAAATGCCTCCGTACACCACAGACAAATCACGCGTAGCTCCAAGTACGCGTCACCAAAGGGACACACTCTATTACCCTACACCCAGCTTAATGTTTAGGTATAGTATTAAAAATAAACACGTTTACCCACCACTCAGCTTGCTTCTCATGTCCCATTTCCAGATCATCTACAGGGTAACAGCTAATTAATAACACCTTCCCTTACGCATAATATGTGGCACCCTCAGAAGGTGACCAGGCAGCCGCTTACTTCAGTCAAGGGGTAACATCCAGGCTGTAGGATCAAATCAGATTCCCAACCCCTCAGTCCTGGAGGCATCAGGGCAGCAGTGAGGAAGCAGCTTGGGGTTGGCAGGGTCTGGAGTTGGGGAGACTTCCAGGGGAAGAGCCACTACTGCCACCCGTCAAAGCCTGCATGGCCACCACGCTCTCCTCAGCCAAGGGGGAGGCAGAGTCCTAAGGAAGGTGTTAGGGCTTCCAAGCAACCCGCAAGTAGGACGCACATACGGTTCAGCGTCATCAAAACACTCACTCGTCCTTCTAAAACACACATGCCAACCCCTCCCCGGAGCGTCATGGTTGTGGGGTTCAATTTGATAACTTAGGACCTTGCAGCTTTTGCAGAAACCTTCACTTGGTGTTTCTCCCCAAAAAGAATAAGAGGAGAAGGTGAGGCCACCCTGAGTGATCACAAAACATAAGAGGCTCGGCCACCCTCTGCACCTCCAGCTGCCCAGAGTCACTGAGGAGAGGACAGCCAACCTCGCCAACTGGGGAAAGAGCTTCTCTCTCTCTGAAAAGTAGACCGTGTGCTGAGAGAAGTGGAGGTGCTGAACGCTACCCATTCAGTTAGGCAGCCTGAAACTCCTTCCCTTTCTGGGGATGGTTAATATCTATATTTACAAATCTTAGCATTTAGCATGACCATCTCTTCCTAGGATCCCGTGTATCCGTGACTCGGAGCAGGGTCTTCATGAACAGCTTCATGGCAACATCTCTGATAAAACAACCAGAAAAGAGGCTTTTCTTTCTTTCTTTTCTTTTTTTTTTTTTTTTTTTTTTTTGGGGGGGGGGAGGCAGGGCTTTTTGTTTTGAACCATTAGAATCCACTGAACTGAAAAGATCAAGCTGTCAGAGTTCATTTTCTTCCTAAATCAACCAAACTGTGGAATAACACAAAATATTTCACTTTACAACATAATTTGTATCTTCAATTTACTTGCAGCTCTGGGAATTTGACAGGTACAGTATTAAGTAAAAACCCTTCTCAGGAGCCTTATTGGAAAGGTTAACCACGAAACAGCAAGTTCTAGTGCACGGCAGCCTGCAGACCTGCGGCTATGATGCCAGCCTGAACACACAGGTTTTTGTGGTGAATTCAGAACAATTTTCAGGAGTTAGTCCTAGCTAACAGATCTTTAAGAGAATAAGAGGTATTCTTTGTTCACTGACTATTTACATCTGAAATTATTACTCTGTGGATCCAAATATCAAAAGGGCGACTGTATTTTATTCCTGAAAAGGAAATGCTACAAAATATTTCATGTATTTTATCAGTTGATTTTGTGATAAAGAACATTACCCCTTGTCATTGCTTCTCTCGGTTGGGCAGTTGGACAATCGCAGTTTGTTGGGTACTTTGAGTCTATGGAGAAATTATAATTAAACATTATCATTTCTTTAGAGCTCTGAAGGTACACCATATGTGACTATTATAAAATTTAAGTATATCATTTTCAGGCTTTGCTGGAGATGGTGACAATGTTATTCGATTTTATTTCCAATCTTATGTCTAGAAAATAAGCAGAAGCCTGATAAAATAATGGTGGGATTCCATGAATAGTTTTTAAGATAATTGCATTTTAAAAAATATATTTCATGGTGTGTACACAGAGAAAGAATGCTAGCCTCGCTACCTGGACAGTCACCAGCAGGCAAGGGCATTCAGTGTCATTCTGGAAAAGTCTTTAAAAGAATGTTTAAATGTCAACTAACAAAAAGTACAATTAAGGGGGGAAAAATTGCAGTCACGGAGTGGGTAAAGGTACCTGCAGCTGTATACTGGGGCAGGGCTATTTCCAGATTACATATATGAATATATGTGTGTCTGTGTAGTATGTTTACACACATAAATGAATATATGGGTATATATGGATAAATATAGATATATATTAAACTCTGACAAGTACACAAGCAAAACAGACAAGGGGCTTGAACACAACAGAAAAGAATAATAATTTCTCATAAATAAGCACAAAGTTGCCCAAGCTAAGCAGATATTTAAAAAAACATGAATTTAATGTGATCCCACTGCATTCCATTGTATTGGTTAAAATACAGAAAAATCAGTCTGATGGTGTCAAAGATAACTGAGAATACGGGGAGGGGAGGAACATAAAAAAGTATAAGAAACCACTTTGGACAATAGTCACCCTTTCTTGGAAGTCTGGCTGGGAAGGCGACAGCAGCTTTGGCAGGCCCAGGACTAGGGGCCAGCACACACCTAAGA
This sequence comes from Loris lydekkerianus, assembly GCA_963574355.1. Classification (NCBI taxonomy): domain Eukaryota; kingdom Metazoa; phylum Chordata; class Mammalia; order Primates; family Lorisidae; genus Loris; species Loris lydekkerianus. The sequence continues at coordinate 4,704 of CAUYPK010136627.1, read as the reverse complement.
GAAGAGCTAGGGTGCCAACAGTTGACGTGCCACAGTCACGCAAGGACACGGCACTGGAGGAAGACAGGCAGCAGGGAAGGCCACTGGGCAGAGCCTTGTACCCGTCAGGATAATGGGCAGAATGTGAATAGAACAGGATACAATAGCATAAAATGTCAGATGGCTGCACGTTGGGGGGATTTGTTTTTAGCTCCATCTCCTTGGGGGTGAGAAGTATGCTGGGTTGTGATCAAAATGTGTTTCTTACTTGGGATTTCATCCAAAAAGTGTGGGAGTCACTGCTTACCTTTGCTCTTGAGCAGCCTGTGGAGGCTGGGCATGGGAGGGAGTGCAAACATCTCTTTGAGAGGGACACAGCCCAGCCACACGAGGGAAAGGTGGGGAGCTCACAGGAGCCTCTGGGATTCTGAGAGGGGGACAAGGAGAGGAGGCAGGTGGGGCCTACAGCTCAGTGCTTGGGAGGTCCTATAGGCAGAGCCTCTTCCTGTCTTCAAAACTGACTTGGTCACCACCACCATGACGGCAGGAGCTGGCAGGCACTGGAGGCCTCCAGGTGCTCAGCTCTTTGCTCGCCTTACATCAGGGGGCAGTGAGGGTGGCAAACATCGCCGTCCACATCTTACGTGCTCAGCCTCACTCGTGGACCAGAGCAATGCCTCTGCCCTGCTGCTCACACACCAGGGGCCCTGAGTCCTTCATTCAACCTCCCACATCCTAGAACCTCTTCAGCCAATGTTACATCCCTGAGGCCTGTGGCTCTTTCCTTCTAAATGTCAGAGAAGACCGGATCATAGTTTGGTGACCAATGCTTCTGAACAGAGACAGTTACACAAGACCCTCTGTTGTACTGAGTTCCAGCCATGTCACATAAAGTAATTCATGCATGCTACTTCTGTGAAAACAGAAGCAAAAATGGTTGACTTAATTACCTATAAATCAAGGAAAATCATAATTTGAACATATATGAATATCCTCATAAAAAGGAAAAGGATTAGAGAAATCAAAGAATCATATTTCTTTATGATATACTTCTCAATATGTCTGCAAAGTGTTCTGAGTCTACAAGGCAAAGACTATGCTTCTAATCACTATCTGGGGTGGGAATTCTCAGATGTGGAGGAATGACAATATACCACCACCTTCACAGAAACAGAAATAGCTGCAGACACAGCTTGTTGAATGGCCACTGCAGGTCAGGCTCTGAGGGACCTCCCCCCACCTCACATGCACTTCCTCACTCATTCCCTACAACACTCCACCAAGGGTTGACTTCAGTCTCCAGTTTATCAGGAAGAAACTTCAGCACTGGATAAATCAGCCAAACTGGACGAAGCGGACTGGTGGTGGAGCATGGATTCGCCTAGACCAGCTGACGCCCAGCCACACATTTCTGTGCTGAAGGTGCAGTCTGGTTGGAGAGCTCCAACCTCCTCCTCCTCAGCCCCAGGCTTGGCAGAATAGAGGTGCAGAGGCTGGTGACACAGGCACCCTGAGATGAGACACTTGCTAGTATTTTCCACACATATCCTATATGCCAGGCACTACTAGGGTGGCCCTGGCACCTAGATTCATGTCAGTGTGACTCCAATGCCATCCTGGTCCCAACCACTACCCATCACTCAGTGACCTTGGACCAGGCCAGCCAGAATCTGCTGCAAAGATCGCAGAGCACCTGTCAGGGGACATCGTGGGGAAAACTACCTCGAGTTCCAAGACACCACCCTATGAAGTCAAGGTCAAGGTCAGTCCTGTATCTTTAGCAAGTGGCTGCTATAATTTATTCCAAAGGACACTGGTTTTATTGGGGTTACCCGGCAGAGAAGAGGGTCAGGTGGTGCCTGTGGCTCAAAGGAGTAGGGCGCTGGCCCCATATACTGGAGGTGGAGGGTTCAAACCTGGCCCCAGCCAAAAACTACAAAAAAAAAAGAAGTAAAGAGAAGAGGTTCACTGCAGTGAATTTCATGTTTCTATTAATTAATTAACATTACTGAGACAGTTTTTTTCAATCATAAGATGGAGATGCTGGGGACAGTTTGGATGGAATGCAGCCAGGAGCTGTGCTGTGCACTGAAGGGCATCTGGAAATGTCCCTGCTTTCTATCCTCTGCTTGCCAGGAGTCCCCTGCCCCCAGCTGTGACAATACAAATGTGCCTGGTCATTGCTAATTTTCCCCTGGGGGCAAAACCACTCCTCATTGATAGCCACAGAAAAGACACCTGAGTCACTGCCTGGCAGCCCAGTAAGTGCTCGACTGACCTGGCTTCCTGACCTTCCCCATCTAGACTTACAACAAAAGCATCAGGCCGGAATCACACTCTGCACAGGCTTCTTCCAAATCCCAATAGTATGGGGTAAAATTTAGGACGTGAGGACCTGGCAGGACAGCGGTGATAAAAGTGCATTTCCTTCATTGTGCTCTGTGCTGACAGGCGCTGTGTGCACCACACAGAGAGGGCGCTTGGCCTTGGCACTTGTATGTGAAGCGCATCGTCCTGCAAGGTGCCAGCCCGACACCCTCGACAAGGTGTGTGCCGCCTCTGAAATTCTCAAACAGACCTTGCCCTTCTCAAACTTCCTCTCCAGCGAGCTTCCCTAAATAAGAGTCTTGCTGAGGGCTCTTCATCACTGCCATTCCTCTGAGAGCTGTCTGATTTTTCATCTCTGAATTAAACAGGCAATTTGAATAACATCACACTGCATAAAATATGTAGGCTATGTGCATGCAGTAAATCGGTTATGAATAACCAGGTAAAATCTGAAAATTATTTGTTTTAGGTATTAAGCAAAGAGCAAAAGCACACATGCCATGGAACAACTGTTATGGAAAAGATTTAAAATGATTTATGCCAACGCCATAAAGGATAAACAGAACTCTTGTCAGGTAGCATTAGGTCGCAGGGTATTAGTATGGTAGGATGGTAAGGGTTTCCACTGCAGGTGACATGGGTTGACACACCATTCGCAACCCCATCTAGGGCCAAAAGCTGCTGGAAAATGTCCTTTCCCTCTCTAAAAGCATCCTCTGAAGCTAAAAATGAAATGAGAACCACCAAAGTACCATGTGTGGAGGCTCTACTCATGCAAGGTCTCCAAAGCCCCATTTCTGGATCCAAATCAGTATCTTTTTTCCTGAAATCCTAGTGCATCAAGATGGTCAACATGGCCACAAGGGGATGTCCCATGTGCTTCCCTTGGAGATGTTCCAGAAAGCCAAGAGGTACAGCTCCAAATTGGCCCAACCCAAGAAGCAGACCTGTGGCCTCAGAGCCTACAAACTAGGGTCTCTGCTCTGGGCAACATCTGGCCAGTTTTCCTGGAGAGAATTAAGGTTCAAAGAACAATGTTATTACGTGTACAAGATGGGTAAACTGCAGGCACGCTGAGTTCAAGGGAAGTTTTCACTCCAGAATATTTTCATTGTACTGACTTTGAATTCCTATTTCTTCCCTGAAAAAAGAAGGTGAGTGTGAGTGTATCTTTTTTATTTTGGTACTTAGCTAGTGGTGCTATACCATGTTTGTGTCAACAGCTGCTATATACTATTTCAATGGAAAAAATAATTCTTAGGTGAGCTTAAAATTGTCAAGTCTTTGGATGTAAAAAACCTCAATCGTAAACCAATATATTTAAAAAGTAAACCAATTAAGTGAAAAGTAACAACATCAATTAAAACCCCAAGCATCAGGGAAAGGAAAAAAGACGTTGAGAAGTAAGAACCCAAGAGTGTCTCAAGCCCCAGTGCTCTGTAACCATACTTTCAACTTGCCTGGACATTTTTCTCCTGTGGTCCCTTTCCTAGGAAGCAGAGGTGTGCCTCAGGAAGAAGAAAACACACAGTCCCCCCAACTCTGCCCTCATCAGGCTGTTGTTGCTGGTGCCATGGCTCTAGAGGTAGGTCCTCAAGACATAGGCACCTGCACTTCTCTCTCTCCCATCCTCAGGCAAATGGTGCAATTTCTCTGACCCAAGCCCTCAGCACACTGCTGCCAAGGACTACAATTCTTTCATTACGATGAAACCAACGGCAAGGTACCTGCAAACAGCCTACCCTGCAAATTAGCTTTGTGAGCCCTGGCATGATTTATCCCTCAGAAACCTGGCATGTCCAAGGTGGAATCCCTTTCTAAGGCTTAAGGCTTAAGTTCTGTCCTGACTACCTGCCAAATTAATTTTGGCAGAAATATCTGTGAGCTTGCCACCCTGGGCTCTGATGTATCTGATAGATACGACTTATGAGTGGGGAATGCATTATATTTAAAAGGAGAGAAGGAAGCATGACAAATTATCCTCATGGAAGCAGCAGCACGTGACTGAGTACGTGTGCACAGGCCAGGCTGGTCAGGTCGGGGAGAACCTAACACGCTACACTTTTACACACACTGGAGGAAACACTTCCTAGTCAGAAGATGGATGAATCCCGTGGAGAGCGGGACTCACAGACATGAGCTGAGGTGGTGATCGAAGGTGCTCAGAGGAGTAGATGCCCTCGCCCTTGCAGGCTGCGAAAACCGTTCTGGGCTGTTCTGGGAAGATCTCCGTAAGGAAGAGGAGGAAGAGCAGAAGGGAAGGAGCAGGAAGGGGAGGGTGGAGTGGGAAGGGGAGGGGAGGAGCGGGAAGGGGAGGGAAGGAGGGGGCAGGGGAGAAGCAGGAACGGGAGAGGTGGAGCGGGACGGGGACGGGCGGCGCGGGCAGGGGAGGGGCGG
>CAUYPK010136623.1:0-15083 GCA_963574355.1 Loris lydekkerianus | reverse complement strand
ATCCTGAGACATTACTGTATTTTTTGATCACATCCAGGAGTCTTGCAGTTGAGTCTTGGGCGTTCTCTAAGTATAAGATCATATCGTGAGCAGAAAGGGAGAATTTGACTTCTTTTGCCCCCATTTGGGTGCCCTTTATTTCCTTGTCTTGCCTGATTATATTAGCTAGAACTTCTAGCAGTATGTTGAATAGTAGTGGTGATAGAGGACAAATGTGTCTGGTTCCAGTTCTAAGTGGAAAAGCTTTCAGTTTTACTCTATTCAGTATAATATTAGCTTTGCGTTTTTTGTACATGGCTTCAATCAGTTTAAGAAATGTGCCGTCTATACCTATTTTCATCAGAGTTCTAATTGGAAAAGGATGCTGAATTTTATCAGATGCTTTTTTTGCATCTATTGAGAGGATCATATGGTCTTTGTTTTTGCTTCAGTTGATATGGTGAATTATGTTTATGGTCTTATGTATCTTGCCTTGCCTCCTGGAATGAAACCTACTTGATCGTTATGTATGACTTTTTTGATGAGAAGGTGTAATCTATTGGTTATGATTTTTTTTCATTATTTTTATTAAGTGCTAGATAGGATTTATTTAATAATTAATTATTAAATTATTATCTAGCATTCAATAATTATTTATCATTGATAAATTTAATTAAGCTAATGTTATTAAATTATTTTAAAATTAAAAATAAATATGGACAATTAAAAAATTTTAAATGGAAGCATACTACTGATGCAGAATTGAGTAGAAATGTAAAGCTATTGCTATAACCAGAATAAAGAAAAAAAGGAGAGTAGAAGAAAGGATGTCACAAATATGATGAATGACAATTGCAAATATGCTGCAGCAGAACAAACAACAAAGTTGCTTGTGGTAGAGAAAATGTTTTTAAGATGATAAAGTGAGGGTTAGTCACAGTGACTCATGCCTGTAATCCTAGCACTCTGGGAGGCTGAGACAGGTGGATTGCTTGAGCTTTCAAGTTCGAGACCAACTGGAGCAAGAGTAAGACCCCATTTCTAAAAAATAGTGGGGTCTTGTGGCGGGGTACCTGTACCCCCAGCTACTCAGGAGGCTGAGGCAAGAGATCACTTGAATCCCTGAGTTATCCACACACTTCATTCACTCTTTGGTTGAATTTTTCTAGCTGGAAGATTAATTCCTCCTCACGTCAGTCTTCCCTGATGATGATCAGAGTGACCTTACCAAGTTTCAGGGGCAAAAAGCCCTAATGCAGAAATGCAGATAAGGAAAGTACTACTTTAAGCCCAGGATACAGCATGTTTTAAAGGACTTCAGCAGCATGTGGGGCCAACAAGAAAGCCACGTACATTTAAGGTAGAAAGCAGGAAGAGTAGATTTTTAACCCATGTGAGGTCTGTGGAGCTAGAATTCGCCTTGTACCATTGTGAGGAATTTGGACTTTACCTGACAACAGACTTTTTCTGTGTCAGTCTGTTTTATGTTTCTCTGTCTCCCTCTATCTATGGTAGATATGTCTACCATATCTGCTGTGTTCTGTCTATATGTATGGTTCTGTGCAGCAGGACACTATATATATCACACATACTTGACCCTGCATCCATCCATCCAATTACGGGGGGTGGGGAGAGGAATGTCCAAAAGAACGAGGAAGAGGATACCAAGGGAGGCCCTTCTTTTCATTTTCTGACTAAATCTGTACTGATGCAGCCCATGGGTGCTGCTCACTGATGAGAGAGTGTCCCAGACTGGACATGTGAAAAGCTTGTCTGAGTCAGAGTTGTAGCCTCTGCCATTTACTCCCTGTAGCTCTGTGATGACTCTTAGAATTTTAACAAGATGGAGCTTCCAGTTCATGACCATGTCATGGAGGGGAACAAAGAGGAGCTCAAGGGTTTCCAATTCTGTCACTATGAGACGAAAACAATAAATAATCACCTTGTTATTCTGGACTACGGTTTATAAGTAGTGGAGGTGGGACTTCAATCCGCTGAGTTGGGCTCCAGATTGTGTATTTTTAATAACAGTTTTAGACAAAAACTCTTTCCCTTATTCAGTGAGCCAAAAATCATATCTTGTTAGTGTCTTCTGAATGGTCCTGTTTATTCCAGTTTCTTTGTCATCGCTTTAGTTCAAGTGCTCTTTTTTACCTCCCTAGTAGTCTCCTATCTCATAACTGGGACTTAATCTTTCCCCCTTCAATTCATGCTTCACACTCTATTGGCTATGATTTTATTGAGAATTTTTGCATCTATATTCATTAGTGAAATTAGTCTTAAATTCTCCTTTATTGTTGGATCTTTTCTTGGTTTTGGTATTAGGGTGATGTTTGCTTTGTAGAATGTGTTGGGGAAGAATTCTTCCTTCTCAATTTTTAGGAATAATTTCTGCAGTATGGGAATAAGCTCTTCGTGGAAGGTTTGATATAATTCTAGTGTGAAGCCATCTGGACCAGGGATTTTTTTTTTTTTTTTTTTGTTGGGGGGAAATTATTGTTTCTTTGATCTTAGTTCTTGAAATCTGTCTGTACAAGAGATCTATTTCTTCTTGATTAAGTCTAGGGAGAGGTTCTGATCCCAGGTATTGATCTATTTCCTCTATTGTCAAATTTTGAGGTGTAGAGTTTCTTGTACTACTCAGAGATGATGTCTTGTATCTCTGTGGCATCTGTTGTTATTTCCCCATTATTTCTGATTGAGGTTATTAGAGACTTTCTTCTCTGTTTCTAGTTAATCTGTCCAAGGGTTTATTGATTTTGTTTATTTTTTTTTGAAAAATTAGTGTTTTGTTTTGTTAATTTTCTGAATGATTGTTTTGTTTTCAATTTCATTAATCTCTGATTTAATTTTGGTCATTTCTTTTCTTTTGCTGGGTTTGGGATTAGATTGTTTCTCTTTTTCCAGTTTAATAAGATGGTTCGTCAGTTTGTTGGTGCACTCTCTTTCTGTTTTTTAAATGTAGGAATCTAATGTGATAAATTTCCCTATTAATACTACTCTTGCTGTATCCCACAGGTTTTGGTAGCTTGTGTCTTCATTATTGTTATATTTGGGGAATTTATCAATTTCCTCTTTTATCTCTCCCTGAACCCAAGTATAATTCAGCATAAAGTTGTTTAATTTTCAAGTCTTTCTATGGGGATAAATGTTTCTGTTGGAGTTGGTTCCACCTTTATTGTCTTGTGGTCTGAGAAGATACAAGGTATAATTTCTATTTCAATTTTGCTGAGGTTTGATTTGTATCCTAGGATATGGTCAATTTTGGAGTAAGTACCATGGGCTGATTAGAAAAATTTATATTCTTTAGGTTTGGGACGGTGTGTACTGTATGTGGCTGTAAATCCAATTTGTTCTAGGGTCACATTTAAGTCCTTTGCATCTTTGTTTAGTTTCTGTTTAGAGGATCTGTTCAGTTCTATCAGAGTGGTGTTAATGTTCCTGATATGGTGTTATGGGATATCATATTGCTTAGATCCATCAAGGTCTGTTTCATAAATCTGGGAGCATTTAAGTTAGGTGCATAAATATTTCAAATTTAAATGTCTTCTTGTTGAATTGTTCCTTTGACTACTATAAAGTGTCCATCTTTGTCCTTCTTTATTTATTATATTTTTTTCATCTTTGTTTTTCTTAACTCTGGTTGCTTTAAGTCTGCTTGTGTCTGAAAATAAGATTGCAACCCCTCCTTTCTTCTGATTTTCATTTGCTAGAAATACTGTTTTTTATCCCTTAACCCTAAGTCTTGATTTTTCTTTCAAGGCAAGGTGTGTCTTCTGGAGATGGCATGTGGATGGCTTGTGCTTTTTTATCCCATCAGTCACCCTGTGCCTCTTTAGTGGTGAGTTTAGGCATTGACATTTATTGAGAGAATTGATAAGTGTGGTGGAGTTCTATTCATTTATTTTGTGTAAGTCTATTGTGTAATTTTATCCGTTGGGCCATTGTGGAAGCTATATTTTGACCTTTAGCTTCTGGGTGTTTTCTTTGCTGATGGTCATTGTTGAGAATTGGTCTATTTCCTGCAGAGCTGGTCACATTGTGGCAAATTTCCTCAGTGCTTGTATATTCACAAAGGATTTGATTTCTTCATCAGTTTTGAAGCTTAGTTTAGCAGGATGCAGAATTCTGGGGTGAAAATTGTTTAAGAATGTTGAAGGTGGATCACTGTGCTCTTCTGGTTTGGAAGTTTTTGTTTGTAAAGGCTGCTGTTATCCTAATGGCTTTGCCTCTGTAGATCAGTTGGTGCTTACTCATGGCTGTTTGCAGATTTTTTTCTTTTATCCTTACTTTGGACAGGTTCATTACACTGTGTGTCTCTGAGAGGCTTTGTTTGAGTAGAGATGACGTGTTTGATATCCATCTGAAAATAGTGTGTCAGCATCTTTAGTAAAATTGGGAAGTTTTCCTTTACGATGGTCTCCAGTAGGGCTTTCAGTCCTTTGGGACAATCTTTCCCTTCAGGAATCTGTATTATTTGTATATTTGAACACTTCATGGAGTCTCATAGTTCTCTGAGCACCTGTTCTGCTTTCTCTCTCTTCTTTTCTATCTCTTTAATTACCTGAATTAACTGGAAACTTTATCCTCTATCTCTGAAGTTCTTTCTTCATGGTCTAACTTATTTTTGATACTTTCTATTACCTCTTTATATTCCCTGATTGTCGCCTTCATTTTCTTAAGCTTTGCCATATCCCTTCTATATTCTACGTATCTCTTGTCTAACTTTTGGTTCTGTCTTTTCATTTTCTTGTCCATTTCTTTTATTGTCATTATCATCCATATTTTAAATTCCCTTTCTGTCAAGTCCATTAATTCTTGATAGATGGAATGTTCTGTAGTAGCTTCCTCATGGTCCCTTGGGGGAGTTGCTCTGCTTTGGTTTTTCATGTTTTTCCAAATTTTTCAGCTGGTTCCTTCTCATGTGTTCTTTCGTCTTGTTCACCTCCTTGTCCTCCATTTTACTTCTTACTGCTTCCTGTGTTTTAAACAGAAGTCCTTGTTCTTGAAGACAGTATGTTGCAAGGTGTTGCTGGACACCAGGTGGCGCTGTGGCTTTTTTAGGAGACAGCACATCCTGCAGCCTTTATGGTCCTTACTCCAAACTTTTTCTTTCTTTTCTTTCTTTTTTTTTTTTTTTTTTTTTTTGAGACAGAGTCTCAAGCTGTCACCCTGGGTAGAATGCCGTGGCGTCACAGCTCATAACAACCTCAAACTCTTTGGCATAAGCAATTCTCTTGCCTCAGCCTCCCAAGTAGCTGGGATTATAGGCACACGCCACAACTCCTGGCTATTTTTTTGTTGCAGTTGTCATTGATGTTTTAGCTGGCCTGGGCTGGGTTCAAACCCACCAGCTTCGGTGTATGTGGCCGGCGCCCTACCCACTGAACTACGGGTGCCGCCTATAGAAACCTTTTTACACCTATGCAACAAAAGGCAGGCAGAAATTAGGATGTGTTTCTGTAAGTTTATACCACATGTTCCTGCCTCCTCTCACACCATGTCCATTTCTTCTGCTTCTGCCACTCTTTATACAGCAGGAGCAGCAACTCCTATCCTTCTTCAGCATACTCAACATAAAGGCAAGGATGAAGACCTTTATAATCATCATCTTTTGCTTTTAATGAGTAATAAATTACTCTTCCTTACGATTATCTTAATAACATTTTTCTTTTCTCTAGATTACTTTATTTCAAGAATATGGTATTTAATACATATAAAGCAGGCAATATGTGTTAACAGACTATGTTATCTGTAAGTCTTCTTATCAATAGGCTGTCAAGTGGGGAATCAAAAATCATATGCACTTTTTAAAACAACTGGTAATTATTTTATTAAAGTAGTTGACTTAAGCATCTGCAATGGTGACTTCAACCTCACATTAAAACTTGATGGAAGTAATCTGCTTAAAAAATCTCAAAAGTGCCGTATGAGTTACGGATTTTCATCTGAAAGTGATCCCAAGTCTTAGGACCTTTACCAGTTTTTCTTGTAGTGATTCTCAAAGTCTTAGTAGGCATTTGAACTGGTCCTTTCACTGTGAGATTTTTTCCTTTGCGCACCTCTGCTCTAGTCAGCACACACTTTCTCCAGGGACTTTACGCTGTGGTTGGTTAAGGTAATTCTGATTCACCTCTGGCTCCCTGAGTGTTTTTCTGGTATCTTTAAAAGCCATTGCTGCAATGCTGCTTCCTGACTACCTTGTTCCTCGGAGCAGAAGCAGGCACAGTAGGCCTCTGCTGCACCTGCAATTTTATCTTCCTTGAAAAGCATATGCACATTTTGATTGTGCAGTAGTCAGTGCCTCAACCCCTATGTTCTTAAAGAGTCAATTGTGCTACAGATAATAATTCTGTGTTTATGGGATTTTGGACCAATTAATATACTGTAACCATTGAAAAATCACAATGAACTGAAAATCCTATCTGTAAAATGTATTTACCAAGGTTTTTTTTTTTTTTTTTTTTTTTTTAATACAGATTTTATCTTTTAGAGCAGTTTTACGTTCACATCAAAATTGAGAGGAAGATATAAGATTTTCCATATACCCCCTATGTGTAGCCATCCCTATAGGTTGCCAAGTTTTCAGAAAAGCAATAACTTTAGTTTCAGGTGTCTTCTTACATACTTAATTGGAATGCCTTTCTCATATATTTTAAATGTGCTTTACTTGATTTTTAAATAAAAACTGGATCTTTGACATGTGTTTTAAAAATATATACTGTGAATTACAGTGATTATCTTTATAAAACTGGTAACCAAACTATCTTTCTTTTCTTTTCTTTTCTTTTCTTTTTTTTTTTTTTGCATTTTTGGCTGGGGGCCGGGCTTGAACTCACCACCCCTGGTATATGGGGCTGGAGCCCTACTCCTTGAGCCACAGGTGCCACCCCAAACTATATTTCTTGATGAGTTTGAGTTCATATTCTTTACAAGTTCAATTGTATGTCCTCTCTACATCAGTTTTAATATTTTAGCTGGGTTATGTTTTTGCTCTTTCATGATATTTTCTTTTCTAGTGTTGTCTGTTTGATAAATGCCAAGCACCCAAGTTTTTGTTGAATGTATTTTATTATTGATAGCTTTGGAAAATGACATCCTTGAAAATATATTTAGGTCTGCATGAATTTGATGCCTTGAAGGATCCTGAAGTGAATGAATTTCGGAGAAAAATGCGCAAATTCAGTGAGGAAAAGATTCAGTCACTTATTGGATTGTCTTGGATGGATTGGCTAAAGCAAACATATCCACCAGAACATGAATCATCCATCTTTGAAAACTTAGAAGATAAACTTTATGGAGGAAAGCTGATTGTCGCTGTTCATTTTGAAAGCTGTCAGGTAAGATTATATTTTGTGGCAAATCTCTTTAGTTTAGTTTAGCGTTGTACTGATATGTCAATTAAGTAGTGATAGGGAATTATGCATTACAATAGAGTGTACATTAATCCATTTCTGAATGCTCACAGCAGTTATACAAACTATATTATGCTGCCAGCTTTGTATCAGGTATGGTCATTCTATCATCTTGGATTTGGCCTTTGATTAAGGTAGGGATTCAAGTATGTTTTGTTCCTGAATTATTTTAATAACCATAACAATGATAGCCACCATAATAATAGCTCTTCTGTATTAAGCACTGATACTGTGCCTTTAGCTTTCCAGTGCTAAGAGCTATAGAAGGTATTTTTCATATATTTTCCAGTTACCACACCAACCCATTTTACAATGAAGAAACTGAGAGGAAGAGATGTTTATTTTCTTTTTAGAGATGAGGTCACACTCTTCACATTTGGGAAGGGGGTCTCCTTTTCTTTTTCCTTTTTGAGACAGGGTCACCCAGGCTAGAGTGCAGTGGTTTCAGCCTAGCTCCCAGCAACCTCAAATCCAGGGCTTGAGTCATCCTCCTTTATCAACCTCCCAAGTAGGTGGGATTACAGGCACCTGCCTCCAACTCTCTTTGGAAATACTCTAAGCTTTCTCTTCGTCCTTAAGTAAACTTTCTCTTTGTTATTTAAAAATAAAAGATTTTCTGAGATTGTTAGGAGAAAAGATAGCCAATCATTTTTATTAAAAAACTTAAGAAATTGGGCGGCACCTGTGGCTCAGTGAGTAGGGCACTTGCCCCATATACTGAGGATGGTAGGTTCAAACCCGGCCCCGGCCAAACTGCTACAAAAAAATAGCCGGGCATTGTGGCGGGCGCCTGTAGTCCCAGCTACTCGGGAGGCTGAGGCAAGAGAATTGCCTAAGCCCAATAGCTGGAGGTTGCTGCGAGCTGTGATGCCACAGCGCTCTACTGAGGGCGACAAAGTAAGATTCTGTCTCTTAAAAAAAAAAAAAATTTCAGAAATTTTAGATGACCACATGGTATTAGCCAACAGTCTTACTCTTTTGCCCAGGCTAGTGACATCAGGCTAGCTCATAGGAACTTCAGGCTCCTGGGTTCAAGGCATCCATCCTCCTGCCTCAGTCTCTGAGCCTCCCTTACTTTTAAGGTGAAAGATAAACATAATCATGGACATATTATATCTCAATTTTACATGTAAAACAATGGTCTCAATAGTTAATTCACACATAAATTATTGTAAATTCCAGGAATCACAGTTTCACTGGAGACAGAGTAAAGATAATGAATTAGAGGGTGGCACCTGTGCCCCAAAGGAGTAGGGCGCTGGCCCCATCTACCAGAGGTGGTGGGTTCAAACTTGGCCCTGGCCAAAAACTGTAAGAAAAAAAGAAAAAAAGATAATGGATTAGAAACCATTAGAATATGAGATAATTAGTATCTTGTTGGGATGTGAGATGGGGAAGGAAAGTCTTCTTAAAATGAGTCCTAGGAGGAAGTCTTAGCCATCATAATTAGGGAAGAAAAGGCAACCAAGGGTATCCATATAGGATCAGAAGAGATAAAACTTTCACTGTTTGCAGATGATATGATTGTAAATCTGGAAAGCACCAGGAATTCCACTACAAAACTCTTAGAAGTGATCAAGGAATACACCAGTGTCTCAGGTTACAAAATCAACACTCATAAATCTATAGCCTTTATATATACACACCGTATATACTCGAGTATAAGCCGAGTTTTTTCCGGCACAATTAGTCAAGCTGAAAAAACAGTGAAGAACTCTATTTCATTCACAGTAGTGCCAAAGAAGATGAAGTATTTGGGAGTTTACCTAACAAAGGACATGAAAGATCTCTATACAGAGAATTATGAAACTCTAAGAAAAGAAATAGCTGAAGATGTTAACAAGTGGAAAAACATACCATGTTCATGGCTGGGAAGAATCAACATTGTTAAAATGTCCATACTACCCAAAACAATATACAATTTTAATGCAATCCCTATTAAAGCTCTACTGTCACACCTTAAAGATCTCAAAAAAATAATACTTCATTTTATTTGGAATCAGAAAAAACCTCGAATAACCAAGACATTACTGAGACATAAAAACAAAGCAGGAACAATCACACTACCAGACCTCAGACTATACTACAAATTGATAGTGATCAAAACAGAATGGTATGGGTGCAAAAACAGAGGTAGATGTATGGAACAGAATAGAGAACCAAGAAATGAACCCAGCTATTTACTGTTATTTGATCTTTGACAAGCCAATTAAAAACATTCAGTGGGGGAAAAGATTCCCTATTTAACAAATGGTGCTGGGTGAACTGGCTGGCGACCTATAGAAGACTGAAACTGGACCCACACCTTTCACCATTAACTAAGATAGACTCACACTGGATTAAAGATTTAAACTTAAGACATGAAACTAAAAATACTAGAAGAAAGTGCAGGGAAAACACTTGAAGAAATTGGCCTGGGCAAATATTTTATGAAGAGGACCTTCCCCAGCACTTGAAGCAGCATCAAAAATACACTACTGAGACCTGATCAAACTAAAAAGCTTCTGCACAGCCAAGAACACGGTAAGTAAAACAAGCAGACAGCCCTCAGAATGGGAAAAGATATTTGCAGGTTATGTCTCCCACAAAGGTTTAATAACCAGAATCCACAAAGAACTCAAACATATTAGCAAGAAAAGAATAAGTGATTTCATCTCAGGGTGGGCAAGGGACTTGAAGAGAAACTTCTGAAGAAGACAGGTGTACAGCCTACAGACATGAAAAAATGCTCATCATCCTTAATCATCAGAGAATGCAAATAAAACCACTATGAGATATCATCTAACTCCAATAAGATAAGCCCACATCACAAAATCCCCAAACCAGAGATGTTGGCGTGGATGTGGAGAAAAGGGAACACTTCTGCATTGTTGGTGGGAATGAAAACTAATACGTTCCTTTGGGAAAGATGTTTGGAGAACACTTAGAGATCTAAAAATAGACCTCCCATTCGATCCTATAATTCCTCTACTAGGCATATATCCAGAAGACCAAAAATCACATTATAACAAAGGTATTTGTACCAGAATGTTTATGGCAATCCAATTCTTAATTGCTAAGTCATGGAAGAAGCCCAAGTGCCCATCAACCCATGAGTGGATTAATAAACTGTTGTGTATGTACACCATGGAATATTATGCAGCCTTAAAGAAAGATGGAGACTTTACCTCTCATGTTTACATTGATGGAGCTGGAACATACTCTTCTTAGCAAAGTATCTCAAGAATGGAAGAAAAAGTATCCAATGTACTCCGCCCTACTATGAAACCAGTTTATAAACACCCACACTTTCATATGAAAGCTAGAACCCAACTATAGCCCAAGAAAAAGGGGAAAGACGAGAGGAAGGGTAGAGGAGGGGAGAGGATGGGTGGAGGGAGGATAATTGGTGGGACCACACCTACGGTGCTTCTTACAAGGGTACATGTTAAATTTACTAAGTGTAGAATATAAATGTCTTAATACAATAACTAAGAAAATGCTGTGAAGACTATGTTAACCAGTGTGATGAAAATATTTCAAATTGTATATAAAACCAGCACATTGTACTCCATGACTGCATTAATGTACATAGCTATGATTTAATAAAAAAGTAAAAAATAAGAAAAAAATAAAAAAATGGTTCCTAGGATTCTGGCTTGGGTGCTTTGAGGCATTCAGTACTGTCTCAGTCTGTTTGGGCTGGTATAACAGAATACTATAGGTTGATTAGCTTGCAAACAATAGAAACTTATTTCTCACAGTTCTGAAAGCTTCAAAGGCCAAGATCAGGGCATCAAGAGATTGGATGTATGATGAGAATCTGCTTCCTGGTATATAAATGATTATGTTCTTGCTGTACCCTTTTGTGGCAGAAGAGGAGAGGAAGCTCTCTGGGATCTCATTCATGAGGGCTTTGCCTTCATGATGTAATTATATCTCCAACTCTACTTCCAGACACATTGGGGATTAGATTTCTACATAGGAATTTGAGGGAGACACAAACATTTAGTCTACAGCAGATGCCAACTCATGGAAAATATAGGAGAACAAGTAAAAATAATGGAGAAAATAGATGTGAAATACTTAAGTTTAGTTTTAAAAAGTTTGAATTTGAGGCACTAGGTGGGAAAAGGATGTGATTTAAAATTAATTTAATGCAAAATTTGCAAAATTATTGTCAAGTCAGTATACAGAATTTCTAGCAATCAGTTGTCCATTAGTTGGTTGCTTAGGATGATAATGGGCTTCTTCATATCTTTGGCATATGATCATATGGTGAGAAATTACCTTGCTAGATTATGATAGGATTCAAGTGTTACCTGTACTATTGAGTTTTATGATAAACAGGTTTGGTAATGTTATTATATACCAACTATATCTTCTTATTTTATTGAATAAAATTAATATACAGGGTCAACATAAAGTTCATGGGCAATTTAGTATGTTAAGCTATTTCAAATTGCCCATGAACTTTATGTCTACTCTGTATATTTCCATTTATCTTTGTAAGATTAGACACAGTTTGTTTATTTACTTAATTTATTTATTTATAGAAAAGGTCTCACTCAGTTGCCCTGGTTAGAATACCATAGCCTCATACTTACAGTAACTTGAAACTTCTGGGACTATAGGTGCCTGCCACAGTGCCAGCTAATTTTTTTCTTTCTTTTCTTTTTCTTTTTGGCAACAGAGTCTCACTCTCTTGCCGAGGTTAGTGACATCAGCCTAGTTCACAGCAACTTCAACTCCTGGGTTCAAGGGATCCATCTTCCTGCCTCAGCCTCCCAAGTAGCTGGGACTAAGGGCACCTGCCACAACTATTGGATAGTCTTAAGACTCCTGAACTTTTAAGGGACCCTCCTGCCTCAGCCTCCCAGAGTACTCAGATTACAGGCTTGAGCTGTTATAATAGAGATGGGGTCTTGATCTTGCTCAGGCTGGTCTTGAGCTCCTGAGCTCAAGTGATCTTCCTGTTGCAGCTGTTCAGAGTACTATGATTATGGGTGTGAGCCACCTCACCCCACCCACAATTGTTAATTTATGGTTTAATCAGTATAAGGTATGAGTCTTTTTTTTAACCAATGATAAATACATGTTTTTACCATTAGAGATTTATGTAGACTAAGTTTGAATAGCTATAAGTTTTGTAACTTTTTAAAGAAAACTGTTTACTGGAAAATGCATGTGATATACTACCTGATAGTTAATGCTAATTAAATACTAACATTACCAGCTGAGTGCAATGGCTCACACCTGTAATCCTAGCACTTCGGAAGGCCAAGGTGGGTGGATCACCTGAGTTTAGGAGTTTCACATCAGCCTGAGCAAAGCAAGGCCCTATCTCTACTAAAAATAGAAAAGCTAGCCGGGCATTGTGGTGAGGTGCCTCTAGTCCCAGCTACTCAGAAGGCTGAGACAAGAGGCTCTCTTGGACCCAAGAGCTTGAGATTGCTGTGAGCTATGATGCTATGGCATGCTACCCAGGACAACTGTGTGAGACTCTGTTTGGAAAAAAAAAAAAGAAAAAATTATTACCTGTGGGAGTTAATGGCACTATGAATGCAGTAAGAAAGATGATTTTCAAATTATCAGAAATTTTAACAAATTTCATATGGACACAGAATATAGAAAAATGTTCTGGAATATTACTATAAAAAGGATGTATATATGCTAACATTATTTACATTTGTACACATTATTACATAATCATCGTAATAGTGATCTTTTTCAGCTTAAATATAAAATTTACTACTTTTTTCTGACTCCTCTCTTTTTAGGATGTGTTTAGCTTTCAAGTATCTCCTAATATGAATCCGATCAGAGTAAACGAATTGGCAATCCAAAAACGTTTGACTATTCATGGAAAGGAAGATGAAGCTAGCCCCCATGATTATGTGTTGCAAATCAGTGGAAGAGTTGAATATGTATTTGGTGATCAGCCCCTCATTCAGTTCCAGGTATGTGTATTAACTATCAGTTTACTAGAAACCCGTTTGGGTGTCCATTTTAAATTTCTGTTTAAGAACGAAACCATGCCTATAGTGGAACATTTGGAACTTACAGAAAATTATACAGAATTTAATAGTAAACATCTGTAATCATACTTACCTCTGAAATAATCGTTGTTAACATTGTGACATGTTTTTGTCATTTTTCCTTATAGTTATACATATTTTTAGCATGATGATTGTATGCATAGATGTGTGTATGGTATGTGTTTGCATTCTGCTTTTTTAAATTTCATGTTTCAGTTAGTGTTATATCAAAATTATTTTCCTGTAGCATTATGAATTCATACAATTTTTTAGCACTGTCTACTATTTCATTTATATAAACATACAATGTAAATATGAAATTTTCTGTGGGAAGTAAAATATAAAATAGGTTGATTAAATTGTCATTCCTTGAATTGTATAAAAATGTATTTGTGTGACTCGGTGCCTGTGGCTCAAGCAGCTAAGGCTCCAGCCACATACACCTGAGCTGGTGGGTTCGAATCCAGCCCAGGCCCGCCAAACAACAATGACAACTACAACCAAAAAAATAGCTGGGTGTTGTGCTGGGCACCTGTAGTCCCAGCTACTTGGGAGGTGGAGGCAGGAGAATTGCTTGAGCCTAGGAGTTGGAGGTTGCTTTGAGCTGTGAAGCCACCGCACTCTATCCAGGGTGACAGCTTGAGGCTCTCTCATTTTTTTTTTAACCTTAGGGAAATGTATATTTTACCAGCAGTTATCATTTGTAGGCAAAGGAATGTGAGAGAAATAGACCTTTCTTTTTTTTTTTTTTTTTTTAAGAGACAGAGTCTCACTTTATCACCCTCGGTAGAGTGCTGTAGCATCACAGCTCACAGCAACCTTCTAACTCTTGGGCTTAGGTGATTCTCTTGCCTCAGTCTCCTGAGAAGCTGGGATTACAGACACCCACCACAATGCCCAGCTATTTTTTGTTGCAGTTTGTCTAGGGCTGGGTTGGAACCCACCACCCTCAGTGTATGGGGCTGGCAGCCTACCCACTGAGCCACAGGTGCTACTCGAGAAATGGACCTTTCATAGTGAAAATTTTTCGAATGGGCTTTGTTGCTGTCCTCTGGCCTAGTCAGAGACTCGGAGGCAGACACCGCAGACTAAATGAATGATTTATTAAGGGCTGTCTGGTGCTCGCTGAGGCACAACAGCAATTGGCCATCTTTACTCACTTTCTTATATACCTGAACTCATCAGATAAAAACAATCCAAGAACAAGGAAGACAAAAGGTAAAGATTCCTTATCAGAGTTAATCCAACAGAGTACGTACATACCTTTCTAAACCAAGAATATCTTTTTTAGAGATAAATAACGATGGAGATGAACCATAAAGGGCTGTGTTGTCTGTTCTTTTTTTTTTTATATTTACAGTTTTGTTTTTTTTTTTTTTTTTATTATAGATAAAAATATGCACCATAGATGTGGCCCAACCCATAACCCACCCACCACCCAAACCTCCCCCCCGCCCATCCCCCTGCGTGGTGCGTAGCTGCTATGGGTGGTGGTTTTTTGGTGGTGGTTGGGCATTGGGTGGGGCCACATCTATGGTGCACCTTATAATGGTTAAAGGCGTTTGCACTAATGTACACAGCTATTATTTAACAATAAAAAAAAAGAGAGAGAAAAAAACTCCTTTAGGTTCAGCAAGAGACTTTAAATACTTGCCCCAACAAGAAGGGGGTT
>CAUYPK010136622.1:0-11210 GCA_963574355.1 Loris lydekkerianus | reverse complement strand
TTCAAAAATAAAAATATATACCCAAAACAATTACAATAATTGAGGAATCAGTAGGTTAAATGCTTTTCAATATTTATTGCTAAAGAAAAACTGTAAACTTAGCAACAACAACTTTAAAACTTTAAATAAAGTGCAGAAAACCTTAGCTTAACAGGTAATCAAGCTGTGGGTTATATAGTTGTGGGTTAAATAGTTCAGTGGAATACAGTTCAGTTCAGCCGCCTACCTCTTCAGCTCAGCCGTGACTTGTGGACTGAGCTGAAGCACCGCCCCCTCAAGCAGAGGGCAGAAGACGACTGGAGACCACGTGCATTTGATTAGGTGCATGCACACCGAATCAAATAACCTGTATAACCCGAGTATAAGCCAAGTTCGGGGTTTTCAGCACAAATTTTGTGCTGAAAAAACTCAGCTTATACTCGAGTATATACAGTATCTATCTATAAGTATAATTTCGGCAATTCTCTATAAGGATTTATCTGATTCAACTTTTTATAGAGATGATTTGTATTAATATACATTAGAAATGTGTAAAGACTTTAGCAAGAATGAAAGGAAAAAATTGAGGCATATGATAAAACCAGCCTGGAATACTTTTAGTTCACAAAATGTGTAGCATGATACCCAAAGTAATCACTAATTATGAGTTTGTAATTCATTATAATAGTAACATTGACAATAGCAATGGTAATGATTGCTATGGTTTATGAATCTGTGCCAAACACTGAACTAAGTTTTTAATATATTTTACTTAATTCTTACCTCAACTCTGTGGTGATGGTCATGTTTGTACATGAACAAGATGACGTTTAAAAAACTTTCCCAAACTTACACAGACTGTAGTTACAGATTATAGAAATTCAAATCAGGTTTATCTGAATCTGAAAGAAAACCAGTGCAACATAAATATTCATTTACATTAATGTTTATAAGTTTGCTATTCAGCATACAAAGAGACTCAAAGATATTTTCATCACTGTGAAATTCCACGTAGCCTGGATGGGACTGGTTGGGTATAAATTAGGTATATAAACTCAACACAGTACATGTAGCATTTTGCCCTGCAAAAGAATGAACTTCATGGGTATGTGTAGGAGTGTAGGAGACTTTATGTTTGCAGAAATTTTTCCCATTGACCATTTCTTTTCAGTCTTCTAAATGGCTTGAATAAAGTACAAATGAGTACTTTGGGCAACCAATCACTTGTTTTTTTTAAATTATTTTACTGCTTCCTACGTAATGCACTAATCCAAATTTTGTTTGTTTTTCTTCAGAGAAGATACGAGATGACATCGTAACTATAATAGAAGTGTGGGTGAGAGAGAGAGAGAGAGAAAGAAATAACTTGATATTAAGTTAAAATGACTTATCCAATTGGGCATTTGTGCCTGAATACCCTATTCTTTGGCAATATTTCCTCACAAAAGTCCTTGAAAGGTGTTACTGGTAACACTGAGATAAAAAGGTCAACATTTATTTTTATTCTTATGGTTGTGTTTTTCCATAAATATAAAGCCATCCCTTTAAACAATTAATTTCATTCACTGAATAACTATTTCTTGAGCACCTGTTATATACCAGCCATAGTTATCAGTGATGAACAAGAGATGCCAACTCCTCTTACAGTTTCTAAGTGGATATAATCACTCCTGTTGAGGTTGGAGTGGGTACCACCAACTTAACCTCATTTATTCACATCTTAAGGATCATAATGTGTGGTGTTCAAGTGATATTCAGCTATGGAAAAAATTCAGAAGTGTCCATATTGCTGCAAAGAGCCTGCTCAGAGTCTAGAACCTAACACACTTCCTCTGCCAGAAGAGGCTTTCTTTGCACATCCTCCTCATTCCCTTAGGCCGACACCTCTGTGTCAGAGATTACACTTATGGACTTATTTGATCCTTTGTAAACACATCCTTTTCCTTTTCCAATGGAATGACGCTGAAGAAAGCGCCACAGACCACTGAGACCACTTTGGAGATACATGAGATATCCCTGATTTTGACTCTCTGAAAACTACCCCTTGCCCGAGGATCCTCCAGACTTTCTGAGACTAGCACTGAAATATTTTTCCTACTCTAAAACCTTCTTTCCCATAGCCTACACTTCCAGCTACATTGTCCAAGTTCCAAACAGACCCATTGGGTTATAGAAGCCTGCCGACTCAATATCTTACCTATAAGGCCCAGTAATTCTTGGTTTCTCCAAGATTCCAGCATCATACATCAAATATCTCAAATTCAAATGATAGTATGTGTTGTGTAAAAGAGACAAATTCCCAAGCTAAATGTTGCCACATGTGGCAAACAAGGTAGAGCTTAGGAAAAGTGGAGGATGCTGGAGGCGGTAGTGTACAATGTAAACTTGGACATGAGCATGGGAAACTTTCTGGGGAAAGATATAAATGTGGGGACAAGGTCAACCTATCCCAGCAGTGCTGTCCACACTTCGTTCTTCTCTTGGCCATACTGCAAGAAGAGTTGTCTTGGGCCACAGATTAAATACACAAATACTAACTTAACCTCACTTATTAACCACAGATTAAATATACAAAAAGCTGATGAGAAAAAAAAAAAGTCCATGAATATAACTGTCATCATTGCAAACAGATAAGCAAAAAAGTCCTTATGTGACTCATGAGCAGCACACAGGCCACAAGTTGGGCCCTCCTTAATCTCAAAGATTGGTGAAAGGAAACTAAAAAGTTGTACCAATTTTATTTAAATGTGTGGACTTCTTTCAAATTAATATTAAGATTCTGTGGAAGAGGCCACTGTGGAACTTGGTCAGAGCATTTTAAGAAGGACTGTAAGATGCCAAGTCAGTGCATAAATGAAGAAACTGGGCAGCGAGGAAATAGGCAAAAAAAAAAAATTGGCCTTAATATTTTCTGATGGTTCCTCTAAGCTTTTTCTTTCTGGTTATAAGTGCATCTTTCACTACATCTAAGAAGATTAGATAGGATATAAAGAATGAATAGTCAGCTATGCAAAGACCTGGGGAAGTATATCAGATCTTTGGGAATTATTTATTTATTTATTTATTTATATCTTTGGGGAATTATAAACGTTCTGGGATGTAATGAGTTTGATACACTGAGGACCTCTCCAGGTCACAAATAGGGTAAAAATGCAATCAGAGAGGGAGGCGGGGGCCAGATTATGTAGGCGTCACAGAGTTTATGGGCCAGGGCCAAGGAAAGCGTATCACTTGTGGTCTCTAAAAACCAAAGTGACAGGTGGAGTTCAAGAGTGTGTGAGTCTCCTAAAAGAGGAAGTCCGTAACCCCTCCCTGAACTGAACAACAGATGTCTCAGGAATTAAGGTGAACAGAATCCAAGAATCACTGAACCTTTAATGAAAACTAATCATATGAATGAAAGGAAATTGGAAGAAATAGGTAAGCAAAGAGGAGAAAATGTATTTAATAAATTATATAGAGAGAGCTCACCAACAGTGGATTTAATATGAAACTAATGAAGCTTAAATTTCATGGCTACACACATGTGAAAGCCACACAAAAGATGCTGGTGAGGGGGACGCCAGTAAAGTAATCATATAATTATGTGACTTTGTAAAATTTGTAAAAGTAGGCTATTTAAACTATAGTCTGTTCAGAGTAATGGGTTTTCATTCTAATTTACTAATTATCCTAATTTCCTTGTATTCGGGACATTGTAATGGCTACAGGAATTTGGGGGGTCATGCTAAAAAGAACTAGGATTGGATATAAATTTACTTTAGGCTAGTAGGGTATTTTCATGTGGCTCACAGAATTCATAATTTTGTGTATTTTCTCTTATAAAGTATACCTCCTCAATTTGTATACACTTCAGTCCTGATGTGATTTAGAGCTGTTCCTGATTCTCACAATATTCATAGATATTCAAAAAATATATAATTTCCATAAAACTAAAATAAACTTCCAAAGGAAAAAATCAAGATATCAGAAAAACAAAGCTCTTAATGTATGCAATGCAGTTTCCTGCCCTTCCCTCACATCTTCAAACAAAAGAAAACTGACAAGAATAATGCAGATAGTTGAGAGATTAGAGACTTTCCCGTCATCCCAGGGAAACATAATTAAGGTCTCTAGGAAACTCTGAGGTCCACGGGCTATACTGAGTATGTTATGTGCATCACCTGTGATTACAGGCTCACTTTGAGGGTCTTGTTTTCCTGAGAATTAACAATGGACCATTCTCAAGCACAATATTCAGTCATCAGCAAGGGTGTGCCAGTAATGCGAATGTTATTGGGGACTTCTGAGTTTGCACAGCTTCAGCTTTTTCAGGAGCAGAGACAGGTTTGGGGATACAAGATGTTCGGTAGGGATCAGCACAGGTAAGGGAAGCAACATTGCCAAGGACAAAACTGGACAGAGACACAGGCTGGGCAAAGGCTTGGCGAGCTCTGGAGCTCTGCAGGACCCTTTCATTGAGCTCAGACAGCCTGCATGTCAGATCTCCTTGTCCACTGAGACGACTTGCTAGAGACAACAGCTGTCTTTACTCTCTTGCAATTGAGCAGAGGTCCTGTTTGAGGGGTTGGGGGCACCTCATCAGCTCCACCACACGCATCAATCTAACATTTCAGTGCCCAACAAAATTCTGTATCAGACTTGATGATCTGACTTTTAGCATTCATCTAGATTAAAGATGTGTGAGAATAGGAAATACAATTAACCAGTTTGATGTAAGCATTCCAAATTATATATAAAACCAGCACATTGTACCTCATAAATGCATTAATGTACACAGCTATGATTTAATAAAAAAAAAATGAACAAATGGAGAGACTGTGGTCTGACAGATTTTAAAGTATTCTATGAAAGTTCAGAGATCGAAACTGCATCATAAAGGAAGAAAGAATATATCAGCTTACAGCAAATTATAAGGGTACATGTGAAACTTAGTAAGTGTAGAATATAAATGTCTTAACACAATAACTAAGAAAATGCCAGAAAGGCTGTTAACCAGTGTGATGAAAATATGTCACATGGTCTATAAAACCAGTGTATGGTGCCCCATGATCTCATTAATGTACACAGCTAGGATTTAATAATAAAATAAATTAAAAAGAGAATAGAAACCAGAGAGAGCCAAATATATATGGGGAATAAACATGAAATAATTATGGCATATCCAGCGGAGCCAAGGAACTAGCAGGCACAGCTTTGGGCACTGTGGCAGCATTCCTGAGTCAGGAAATCTCAAAACAAAGTTTCAAATTATCCTGAGCAAAACAGAATGGGGGCAGGGCAAGTTCCAACCAATTAGAACCAATATGGTGAAATACCACACCTGCCATGAATAGCCAGTGAGCCGACCCCTCATTTATCCTATAATTAAGCCACTGCTTAAATAGAAAGACAACAGGAACCTAGAGGGCTGGTTCTCTTCTGCAGGGAGAACTTGCCTTTGCCCTGTCTGTGGAGTGACCATTTTATATTGTCTGAATAAATCTTGCATTCACATTGCACTGTTAGCTCATTCCTGAATTCTTTCTTGTGCAAAACCAAGGACCCACTTGGGCCTCAAAAGGTTCCCAGCATTGGGAGTCACTTTCCTATGTCACAATCAATAGGGAAAAAGGTTATTCAATAAGTTATGTGGGCACAATGGCTTTTTCATTTGAACAGAAAATTCATTTTGGTCACCACCTTATACCATTTGCTGAAGTTAATTCTAGTTAGATTGAAGAGTAAACAAAAACCTAAAAACTATAATTGCATTTTATAAATAAGTTATAGTAAAATAGAATTCATTTTATCTCCCAAGAAATATCTCTGTGGATTTATTATCTAGCACATATATGTCCCAGGAAATACTTGTGTGGTTTGGTGGCATTAGTAAGGTTCTATTAGCTATTCACAGATGGAGGAGTCACCAGACTTTTATCAGACCAAAATATATTTTACTAGGAAACTCTTGCTTTTGGTCTCTTCCCTCTGGCCTTCCACTTCTTTAAAGAAGAGAGGTATTTAGGGAAAAAAAAATCTGTTCTCTATTCCCTGTAGTTATCACTTCCTATACACATACACAGAATTTTTAACAGACCTAACTCATTTGGCCTTTCTCAATTATGAAGCCACTTTAACAGGCACTAGTAACTTGCTAAAGAGGCAGGTGAAAGTTCCTTGCTCATGTCCTGGTTATTTGAAGCAAGGCTTCCAAATTCAGCTCACTTACAAGTAGCTAGGAATAACCATGCTCAATGCAGTCTTGCATTTAGTTGAATAAACTCACTGAAGTGTCAACTCTGCCTTTTAGGTATAATGAAGAACAGCTTGCTTTACTAGTGTAAAGTAAGACAATATTCAAGGACAGGAGTTGTCACAATTCTATAAAGCCCATGTGGCTAGACACAAGGTTTAGAGGCAAAAATCATCTATAAGCTGAGGACACTTTGTGAAAAGACTGGTGTTCTGGGCTGACTGGATTCTGAGAATGAGTTTATGCAGCAGTGGAGTTGCTGGGTAACACAACTTGAATGTTACTCCCTTCTCCAGGGAAAGAATGTTCCTGAAACCATTCTGCTAATTTAACAACCCTTTGATGCTGAGTGGAGATAAAGGCTGTTAATGCACTTGTAGCGCCCAACTCTGGAGTGTGGCCCTGATTAGTCTGCATAATCTCCTGGTGGACTGTGTGTGCTTTATTAAGGTAAACCCAATATTAATTAATCATAACTAGGATAAAGATTTAAACAAACAGAAACAAAGACACTTGTTTATGCTAATGTGTTTGAAAGTAAATTATATACACTTTGCTGGCTTGTCAAAGACGAGGCCGTGGCAGTAGACCACCAAACTTGCCCATGAAGGCTGTGAATTATTTGTGAGGATTTATAAACAATTATTTATGCAACAAATCAGTCTACTTTTTATTATCATCATGTGTTGGAGGTCGGAGATATCTAAAGCATGCCAATAGTAAAATCTTTCTTTTCTAAAAACATATTCTATTGGTTTAAGTTCTCAACAATTGTTACAGTCATTACTGATATTCATAACCTATGATATATGTAAGTATCAAGTCATCTTTATTTATAACTTACTTTTAATAAACATTGTATTTTATTTGGAAGTTGACTAGAATCCTCAGTTACACAATTGGCTCTGAACATACGTGGCCTCAACTCCTAACGTTTCTTTTGAGAATAAACACATCATGGTTCAGAATCATTTGAGTTATTTTGAGAATAAGTGAATATTGGGATATTGCTATTCTTGGGTTTAAACAGTGATCCAAGGTAAATAATTATTGACCATTGATTATAAAGACAAAGAAAGAGAAGATGGGTTATTTCAGTTTTCCATTCTAATCTTGATGACGAAGTTTATATTGTGGTAAAGTGTAAAAGAGTGAAGCAATTTAAATTGATAAGGGAAAATTTTAATTTGCACACAAAATATTTTACTGAATGTAAAGAATAACTTACAATCACATAAATAAAATTTATATACATTCTGTATACAAAAAGAATTAAAATGCATTCTTTCTTGGGCTGGGTGCAGTGGCTCATGCCTGTAATCCTAGCACTCTGGGATGCCGAGGTGGGTGGATCACCAGAGCTCACAGGGTTTGAGACCAGCCCGAGCCCCAGCCAGACCCCTTCTCTAAAAATAGCCAGGCCTTATGGTGGGCGCCTATAGTCCCAGCTATTTGGGAGGCTGATGCAAGAGAACTGCTTAAGCCTAAGAGTTTGCGGTTGCTGTGAGTTGTGACACCATAGCACTCTACCAAGGGTGACAAAGTGAGACTCTGTCTCAAAAAAAAGTATTCATTCTTGTTAATCTTTTTCCAAAGAAAAAGTAAAATGTTACAATAACATTTGGTGTGACTTAGTAGTTGCCTAACTTGTACCTTTTGCAGATGTTAGGTTTTTAAATATTCACCAACATTAATAAATTAATGGAAAATTGTTTATAAAGCTTGTATAGGACAGTTCCCTAAAGAACAGTCTATTAGCTCAAGATAAAAACTACTGAACAGTTTGTGTTTTTCTTTTTACACCAAAAAAATTATTTCATTTTGTTTTTATCAGCATGATTATATATACAAATTTCAATAGGAGAAATTATTATCTGCATTTATTTTTCTGGTTATAATATCGTTAGCTTCGTTTCATAGTTGTTATTCAAAACATTTTTTCCTATTTAAGAATAGTATTAAAATGAACTCTAGAT
This sequence comes from Loris lydekkerianus, assembly GCA_963574355.1. Taxonomy (NCBI): domain Eukaryota; kingdom Metazoa; phylum Chordata; class Mammalia; order Primates; family Lorisidae; genus Loris; species Loris lydekkerianus. The sequence continues at coordinate 3,020 of CAUYPK010136622.1, read as the reverse complement.
TAAAAAATACATTAGGTATGGACTATGACAAACATCTAGGCACACAGACAGACATTTACACACTCTCATTCTGAATTTCTCTCTGATCTTTAAACTTATTTCCAGGAGAGTCTCCAGCATCACACAGCCTCCTACCCCTGGGATTTTCCAGGGTGTTCTCCCTAATCTCCCCTTCCTAAGGAGAACAGCCAGTGGTAGAAAAGGGAAAGAGGGAAAAATAGGTTGATAGTGGGATGCTCATCTGTAACAGATATGGAAAGCTTTATTTTTCATTTGGTTCAATCTTTCTATTTTTTTTCAACCAGGAAAGGAATGTTAAAAAACAAAACAAAACAAACAAACAAAAAAACCCTGCTGTCTAAAATAGCACACTTTGGCTGTGTCTACTCAGCTTCCAATTCAGGTTTGCTGAGCATCTCAACAGAGGGACAAATGTAGAAAGGCATCACATTCAGTGCCAACTTAATATTCACCAGTCTTCACTGTCACTTCTCTTTAGCATCCAATGCCAGACGATTAGATTAGGTGCAGCCTCGGGCAGGTCCCAAGGTGCGGTCCTGTCTTTTCCTTTGTCTGTGGAAAGCCAGAGTGAGTTTGGTTGCCATAGACTAAGTCCTACCATAGCTACACATTCTCAGTTTAAGCTCTACAACAGCCCTAGAGGGAGCTTTTAAAAATTTTATGTCCATTTCACAAATAAGAAAATACACTGTTTGAAGTGTTAGAATAATCTGCTCAAGACCACTCATCTGTTAGTGGAAGAGTAAGGATGTTCATTTAAATCTGGCTTTATAAACCACTTTTAGTCATCTTGCTGCTTCCTATACAGAATGTTAATATTCAAAAATGTCAAATTACACCAAATACTACTTTAAAAATATGAAAATGTTAATTTTTACAATGTGAAAGGGTTCTTTAGAACTCTGCTATATATATATATACATATATATATATGTATAGAGAGAGAGAGAGAGAGAGAGAGAGATAGAGGAGAGAGAGTTGGAGGTGGGAAAATCTCAAGTTCTATAGGATGAATCAGCAAACTGAATACCCAGGAAAGCCAACAGGGTCATTTTAATCCAAAGGTCAACAGTCCCCAGACCCAGGAAGAGCCAATGTTTCCATTCAAGTCCAAAGGCAGGAAAAAATGAATTATTTAAGACAATCAAGCAGGAATAATTCTTACTAAGGGAAGATTCAACTTTTTTGTTCTATTCAGAATGAGCCCCATGGCCTTACATAGGACAATCTGCTTTATTGGGTCTATTGACAAAAGTCATAGTCCTATAATATTCTGAAATAAAATTTTAAAAATGCTAAATATTGGGAAACACCTTCATAGAAATACCCAGAATTACATAGTACAGTGTTTTATCAAATGCCTGCCCCCCATACCCTGTCAAGTTGACACATAAAATTAACCATCATAGAAACCTTTCAGTACAGTGAACTCGGTTTTGTAACTGCCAGTTACTTTAGATGTCCACTTGGTAAAAATTAGATTATGGAAATGTGTATTAAGCCACCATTCTTATTCCCTCAAAAATGTATTAGATGTGTACCTTTCAGGAACTATATTTTTATGTCATGATAAATCTCTGCTCAGTTTTAGATATCTTGGTCTCTCTGCAGTGATTAACCTGATTCTTAAATAAACTTTGAAAAATTTCAAGGGCTCTTTGAAATTCCTCTGGGTGGCATTAAAGGAAGCTAACTGATTCTTCAAATTTTCACGGAGGTCAATACATTTTTGTCCAAATGCTGTCTGATTATCAAAGGCATGCAAATCAAAATGTATTTGTCCTCTTGCTTTTTAAAACGTACTTGAATTTTCAAAAAATAATTGGCCTTTGTGAATTTTATTGATAAGGTTTAATTTTGTAAGTCATATTAAGAAATCTTGCTCATTGCCTGCTTGATTTTTTATCTTGTATTATAGACGAATATGAAAATCTCTCAAAATGGAAGGCTAAGGGAATTGTATTTGATATATTGCATCCAGAAAACATTTCTGTTCAATGATCACTGCTCATGAAAACTGTCAGACATTCTTTCTTATCAGTGCATTTAGTTAAAAATCATCAATGCAATAATTTCATAGTACTTAATATTTTCAAGTGGAATTATATTTATTAAACCTGACTGGCAGTCAATGGACCTCTGAAGCTTACAACAAATTGGTATCAGATTCATCAATGCAAACAGTAAAGGGTTAGCAGCGGTTCTCAACCTGTGGGTCACGCTCCACAAGAATTAAAGGGCCACGGCATTAGGAAGGTTGAGAACCACTGGGTTACAGGGTTTTGCAAAATTATGTAGCCAGCTCGCTCTCTGCATTTTGACCGCAGTGGTCCCTGAGGAATAGAATCTTTTCTATTTTAAAAGCCTTTAGGATTCCATAAGGATTTATTATAAAACGGGTATTGTATGATACTGTATAGTAATAATAAAATACATTTGATATTTTGAAGCATAAAATGGAGGCATTTTGGTGTGGCACTTGTGGCTCAGTGGGTAGGGGACTGGCCCCATTTACCAAGGGTGGCATGTTCAAACCCAGCCCCGGCCAAATTGCAACAAGAAGGTAGCCGGGCATTGTGGCGGGCGCCTGTAGTCCCAGCTACTTGGGAGGCCAGGGCAAGAGAATCGCCTAAGCCTAACAGCTGGAGGTTGCTGTGAGCTGTGATACCACAGCACTCTACCCAGGGTGACAAAGTGAGACTCCGTCTCTAAAAAAAAAGAAAAAAAAATTTAAAACTGAGGCATTTTGAAGATTCATCTTTCTCTGCATCTGAATGTTCATGAAATACCTGTTAACAACTAGGTTGTTTCAAAGGTTTTGTCCGTTTTAATGTCATGTGTTTTTGTAGCTCCATATCTCAATAAATATTTCTTCTCCTGTGTCATGGTATATACTGATTGATGGAGAATTTTGTACTCTATACATTGATGCTGTTCATTTTTTTCTACTTTTAATTTTTTTTATTCTTTTCAGCCTATTACTATATGATGTCATTAAG